>BQNB010058741.1:0-28184 GCA_026074375.1 Tanacetum coccineum
TAGCCTTTTAAAAAAAATTAAGTTCCATGATTCTTTATACAAATTGATCCTGGTCTCAAAAATTAATCTAGTCACTTTGTCACTTTGTCGTTATGAACCCCGGTTATTTATACTTTACCCGACAATAATGTTTTAACACTCGGCTTAATCTGATAACAAGAAGTCCATACTTAACAACCCGTTTTACAAACAAGTTCGGCCCAATCTCATAACTCAGCTCAAACTAACAAGAACTCTCGGCCCAATTTTTTTCATTAAAACGTCGCCAGCCCAACCACAATTAACAAACGAGGTCCATGCTTTTTGAATATCACCGGCCTAACATTTCATCCAAAAGGACAAAGCTTGGCCTAGCCGTGTCTAGCCATGCCAACATTTGCAACAAAATCCAATATCTGGTCCAGAAATCAGATATATAATACTTAACCCTAAATTAGTGGTAACTTAATCACAAACCTCAAACATCATGCCTCAACTTCTCTCATTGCAAGCACCAACATCCATCCTTATCACTCTAATAAGAGATCTAACATATCCATTATCCCTTAAAGAAAAGCAGATCTAACATCTAAATACTTCTACAAACTGTAATCCCACGAATCAAAAACACCTATAAACTCAAACAAGGATCAAACCAATTAAGAGCATTAGAACCGCAATAACAACAACACCCTTTTCTCTTTTGCTGCTCAAATCAAACACATAAGCTACGTTTATGCTCCGACCAAGTAACAATCATGGCTTCACGATCTTTATATAAGGTCTTGGGTAAGGTGTTTGTTATTCGTTTTGTGTGTGACTTTTGAACGAAATAAAGAAGGAATGAGACAAACTTGTATTTGTCCCTTCTTTAAATTCGTATATCAATGAAGAGTATATCTCTTCACAGATCAATGATGATATCTCATTCATGTATTAGATCTCATCGATCGAATAAAAGATAGAGTATAACATGATTGTTATATATCTCTCTTTAGATTCGAATATAAACAAGAAGCTGAAGGCTTTACATAGATCGATGATGAGATTTGGATTTGAGTTTGTTTGCAATTAATTTCATAACTCGAAAGCCATAGCCTGAGATCTTGATATGTTTGTATGTTTCTGTTTCGAGTCTTTGTGGAGATAGGAGATTGAGTTGTTGTTAATGAGATGTGACGATGGGATAGGATAGATTTTGTTGGATTTGTTGATGATAAAATGTGACGAAGGGATATATAGGATAGTTTGTGGAGTTAGATTTGTATTGATGTTGTGGGATTGTTGTGGCTGTTATGTTGTTGATATTGTAATGTTTGATGTTGTTGTTATTGTTTATGTGGGTTTATCTTCGAGTCAGTCCTACTTCCTTTTCGTTTCTGTCTTTTTCTTTTGGTCAGACTCGGTTGTGACTCATTGAGTTGACTCGGTTTGCCAAATCGATGTCTTAAGTTTGCCAAACCGCTGGCATCAAACTGCCACGGCAACCAAACCGCCATCCCAAACCGCGATAGACACCAAACTGCTACCAAGTGCACATTTGGGCAGAGTGACGTTTAGTAAGGACCAAGAAAAATGATAAACCTCTACACCTGTATTCAAATCGCCACGGTCAAACCGCTATCAGAGTTGAGACCACTCTGACTAACTGTTGGCAGTACTTTTTTGTACTTTTTTGTCTTTTTGTAAAACCCAGAAAGTACTATTCAACGCCAAACCGCTGCCAAGAACTACTTTAATATAAGCTTTGAAATAAGCAGAATAAGCTACGAAATAAGCTGTAAAAAGCTATAATAAGCTGTGAACATGAGTATAGTAGCTTTCTTAGTTTTGGAACATAAAAGGACACAAAGAAAACTCATCAGAAAGGTAGAAATAAGCCAGATCCACCAAAAGCCTAAACCTTTTTGAATAAACTATAAAACTGAAATACACTAGAAGATATTGAAGCTGTTTGTCAAATAATCACAACTCACCACAAAAACCGTGGCCTTTTTTCTCAAAATAGGCCCATGAAATGAAGTGTAAATCACGAACACAATAACAACATACAAACATGACAGATTTGAGATACAATCGAGACTAACCGGACCATAAAATGAAACTGACCCAATAGTGTAACCTTGCCTTGTGATACCACTTGTTAAGTATAAAAGAATCTTGGATCTGGTGGTCTTGGTGAATCAAACCATATGGTAGTCATGTTTAGAGAGAGAGAGAGTAGAGGGAGAAACAAATGTGTGTAAAATAGATGATGAAAAGTGAAAATGAATACAAGAGTTCACCCTCCATTTGTTTTTTTGGGTTTGCGTTCTTTTTGATGGTTGTGGTATATTTTTGGGGTCTGTTTGTCTCATGAGTTCTTTTCTTTTCGGGGTTGGTGGGGTCCTTGTAGGGGATTGCTGGGGAGGTGGGTCCTCGTCCTTCGGCGGGGAGGGTTTGTTTTTTTTTTTTTATCTTGGGGCTTTTACTGGATTTTTTGTTTTTGTTTTTGATGGGGGGTTTATTTTTTTTTCTTTGGTGTGGGGTGGGGGGGGGTTTTTGAGGGTTTGTTGTCTTCTTTTTAATTGTTTTTTGTGGTTTTTTTTTTTTGAGTGTTTTCTTCTTTTTTTTTGGGGTTGTTTTTTTTTGGGTGGGGATTTTGTGTTTTGTTTGTGGTAGTGTTGGGGGGTGAGGGTTGGGGGGCGGGGGTGGTGGATTTTTTTGGGGTTTTTTGGTTTTTTCTTTTTTTTGGGGTGGGTCTTTTTTGGTTTGGGGGGGGGTGTGTTGTGTTTTTTTTTCGGTTTTTTTTTGTATTGCCCCGTTTTTGGCTGGTGGTGTGTGGTTGAGGTGGGGGGGATGGCGGTTAATATGGCGGCTACCGGGGGAGTGTGTGGTGGACCCTGGGATTGTTTTGGTGAGGGGTGGCAATTATTTGCTTTGGATTTATTTGACGAGGGGGGGGGAAAAATTCTAGGAGTTTGACTGTTGATCCTTTGTTCTGTGTTTTTTTCTTTTTCTTTTTTTCGCTCTTTCTGTTTTTTTGTCTTAATTTTTTTTGGGATTTGTTGGGGGGGCGGGGCGCATGGATGTTTTTTTTTTTGGTTTTTGGTTTGTGC
Source organism: Tanacetum coccineum (assembly GCA_026074375.1). Taxonomy (NCBI): domain Eukaryota; kingdom Viridiplantae; phylum Streptophyta; class Magnoliopsida; order Asterales; family Asteraceae; genus Tanacetum; species Tanacetum coccineum. The sequence goes on from BQNB010058741.1 coordinate 3,078, forward strand.
AACCTTACGGTCGGTTTGGGGGGCGTGCGGGGGGGGGGGTCGCGGGCTTCGGGGCTAGGGGGGTTCGAGGGTCGGGGTTTTGTTGTGGGTTTTTTTTTTTTGTTTTTTTTTTGTTCTTTTGGGTGTTGTTTGTGGTGCAGTGCGTTAGGTTTATTTTTAGAGGGGGATTTTTGTTGGTTGTTTTTGTATTTTTGGGGGCTTGTTTTCCGGCTGGGGTTTTTTTTTTACTTTTTTTTTTTTTTTTTTTTTTTTTGTTTTTTTTTTGGCGGGTTTATTGTGGAAGGGTTTTGGGGGTTTTTGGTCTTTTGTTTTTCTTTGGTTGGTTTCTTTTTGAGGGATTGGTGTTGTTTTTGTTTTTTCTTTTTTTGTTTTTTTCTATTCTATTTCTTTTTTTTGGGGGGTTGAGCCGGGGGGGGGAGTTTGGGGTATTGGGTGGGGGGGGGGGGGTCAGGGCGGGTGGTGGGGGTTTGGTTTGTTTGTTTGTTTTTGTTTTTTGTTGTTGTAGGGTTTGTTTTTTTTTTTTTGTTTTTTTGTTTATGGGGGGTGTGGGAATCGGGGTCGGGGGGTGGGGGGGGGGTGGGTTGGGGGGTGGTGGGGGAGTGGTGGTCCCGGCTCCTCTCGGGGGTTTTTTTTTTGTGGTTTTTTTTTTGGGGTTTCTTTTCTATGTTTTTCTTTTTTATTTGGATTTTTAGTTGTTTCGCGCGTGGGGATTTTGGGGGATTCATTTGGTTCTTTTTCGTTTTTTGGGGGGGGTTTTTTTTTTCTATTGTTTTTTTTTTGGGTTTTTCTTTTTTGTTTTTTTGGGATTTCTTTTTTTTCTTGGGTTTTTTCTTTTTTTTTTTTTTTTGTTTTTGGTTTTTTTGGTGGTTTTTTTGTTGAGAGGCTTTATTACTAGTTTTTGTGTGGGGGGTTTGGTTTGGTCTTTTTTTTTTGGGGTGTCGTAGGGGGTTTGGGGGGGGGGTTTGTGGGCTGTTTGGGGTTTAGGGGGGTTTGTTTTTGTGATTTTGATGGTTTTTTGGGTTGTGTTTCTTTGCGTTTTTTTTTCTTGTTTTCGTTTGGGTTTTTTTTGAGGGGGGGGCTTGTTTTTGGTGTGTTGCTGGTTTGGGACTAAATTGGGGGGGGGGGCGGAAGGATACGAGGCACATAGACGGAGGGGCCTATGAGGGGGGTCGGGGCTCTCCTGTGCCGCGGGGCGGTGTATTGTTTTTTGGGGGTTGGGGACTATTTTCTAGGGGGGGGTGGGGGGTGGGGCGGGGGTCGTATCCCAGTGTAGGGGGTGGGGGGTTTTTGTTTTTTGGTGATCAGGCTCTTCTTGGGGTATTGGGTATTCTGATTCCCGGTCGTTTTTTATTATGGGGGTTTTGTTGGGGTTCTGTGGGGGGGGTGGGTGAGGGGGCTGAGAGTTATTTCTGGTGGTTCTTTTCTTCTTTTTTCGGGGGGAATGGGGGGGGTTGGGGTGGGGTGAGTGTGCTGGGCCTTGCGGGCGGAGGGGTAGTTTGGTTTGTGGGGGTTGGTTTTCCCTGTGGGTTTTTTTTTTTTTTTTTGGTTTTTTTTTTTTCTTTTAGGTTTTTCCTTTTTTTTTATCTTTTATTCTTGCGGTGGGGTGGGTTTTTTTTTTTTTTTTTTTTTTTTTTTCTCATTGTTGGTTTTTTTTAGTGGGTTTTTTTTTGTTTTGGTTTGGGTTTTTTTTTTTTTTTGTTTGTGTTTTTTTCGGGGGGGTTTTTCTTTTCGGGGGCAGGGGTCATTCTTGTTTGTCGGATGTTTTTGGGGGTTCTTGCGGGTTGGGTGGAGGGTGGGGGGTTTATTTTCTTTCAGTTGGTCTCGGGACTTTTGGGGTTATGTTGTTTCGGGAGTTTTCTTTTTTTTTGTTCTTGTGGGGGGTCTTTTTTTTACAGTTTTTTTGTTGTTTGTTTTTTATTTTTATTGGTTTTGGTGGTTCTTATCTTTTTTTTTGTTTTTTTGGGCTGTGGTTGTATTTGGGATGGGTGGGTGGGTGAGGGTGTATTGACAGGGGGGGTTTTTTTTTTTTTTTCTTCTTTAGCTTTTTTTGTTTTGGGGGTTCTGGGAGGTTGTTGTTTTCTTTTTTTTGTTTTTTTTTTTTTTTTGGGTTTTGTTTTGATTTTGGGTACTATTTTATTTTTAGTTGGCGTGACCTGGTCATTGGTTTTGGGGTTTGGCGGTTTTTTCGTGTTTTTTTTTTTTTGGGGTTGCTTTTTTTTTTCTTGGTGTTCTTTAGGGGGGGTTTTTTGTTTTTTTTTTTTGTGTTTTTTTTTTTGTTTTTTATTTGGGGGGATGGTTCTTTTTTTGGTTTTGTTTATTCTTCTTTTTTGTTTTTTTTTTTTTTTTTTTCTTTTTTGTATTTTTTTTTTTTTTTTTTTTGGGGTTGTTGATGTCTTTTTTGTGTTTTCTTTATTTTTTCTTTTTTTTTTTTGCAGTTATCTTTCTTATTTGTTGGGTGTTTTTTTATTGGATGGTTTTTTTTTGGGTTTTTTTTTTTTTTTTTTACTTATTTTCTGTTATTTTTTTTTTTGGTTGTGGTTTGTTTTTGTCATTTTTGGATTTTTTCTATTTTTGGTTGTGAGTGGTGTTTTTGTTATTTTTTACTGGTTTTTGGTTTTTTTTCTTTTTTTGGGTTTTTGTGTTGTCGGTGGTGTTTTTTGGTTTTTGTTTGTTATATTTTTCTATTTTTTTGTGTTATTTTGTTTTTGGTTTTTTCTGTTTTTGTTCTCGTTCTTGGTTTTGGGGGGGGATTCTCTTTTTTTTTTTTTTTTTGTCTTTGATTTGGGGGGTTTTTATCTGCATTTTTTTGGTGTTATGGTTTTTTTTGTTTCTTTGGTTTTTCTTCTTAATATGAGTTGTCTTTAATCTATGCGGTGGGGGGGGGTTTCTGGCTGGTCATTTTATTTGGGTTTCAGTTAGGGGTGTTTTTTTTGGAGGGGGGGTGTGGGGTTGGGGGTTGGGGCGTTTGTGGCGGGTGGGTACGGGGAGCGGTGGGTAGTGGGTGTTTTCTTGTTTTTGTTTTTTTATTTTTTTGTTTTTTGTTTTTTTTTGGTTGCAGTTTTTTGGCGGTTTTTCTTTTGGATTATAGGGTGGGGCGGGGGAGTGGGCATTTTATTGTGATTTTTTTGCTTCCGGGGTTTTTTTTCTTTTCTTTCGTGTCTTTTTATTTATTATTTGTTTCTTTTTTTTTTGTGGTTTTTTCTTTTTTTTTTGGGGGTTTGTGTGGGTTTTGGGGGGGGCGGGGGGGGACGGGGGGATCTTTCTCTTTCCTTCAGCTATTTCTTTTGGGGTGGGTGTTGGGCTTCGGTCGTCGTGTGCTGGGTTGGCGTTTGGTTGGTTTGTTATGGATTTATTTTGGCGTGCAACTTAGGGGGATCGTGGGGGGTGCTGGGAGTGGGGTGTTGGTGTGGTTTTGTATTTTTATTGGTGTTGTTTTGGGTTTTTTTCTTACGTTTTTTTGGCGTCCTTGGTATTTTCATTGGTATTTCTTTTCTTTCTTTTTTTTTCTTTTCCTTTTTAATGTTTGGTGTATCTTGATTTTTGTTTTGGGGGTGTTTATTTTGGTTGTCTTTCTTATTTTTCGGTTTTATTTATTTTTTTTTTTTTTTGGGTACTTTCTTTTTTTATGTATTCTGTTTTGGATTTTTTGTTCTTTTTTGTTATGGGGGGGGGGTGTTTTTTTATTTTTAGGGGGGGAGGCGGATCTGGGTTTTGCTTTTCTTTTTTTGTTTGGGGTTTGTTTTTTTTTTTTTTTTTTGGGTTGGGGCTGGGCGCTTATGGAAGGGTGGGGGTCCTTTATTTGGGTGGTTTTTCGTCTTTTTTGTTTTTGGGTTTGTTCTTTTTTATTGCGGGGCTTTTGTTATTTTCTTGTGTTTATCATGGGTTTTGTTAGCGGTTGGGGTGGGGTCGGGAGTTTTGATTTCTTTTTTGTTTTGTATTGTTTGTGTGGAGAGTGGGTTGGGAGGGCTGGGGGGGTGGGGGTTGGGGGTTAGGGGGGCGGGCCGGGGGGTTTGGGTTGGGTGGTTTTTGGTGTGGGGTTATTGGTATTTGGTTTTTATGTTTTTCTTGTTGGGGGGTTTTTTTGTCTTTTTTTGTTTTTGTTGGAGTTTTTTTTTTTTTTTAGTTTTTTCGTTTGGTGCGGGGTTTTTTTTTTTTTTTTTTTCTTTTTATTTGTTTTTTTTTTTTTTTTGTTTTTTTTTTTTTTTGGGGGGGGTTTGTTTTTATTATGGGTTGTTTTTTATTTCTTCTGTTTTGGTTTGTGACTGGTGGGGGGGGTCGGTGGCGGGGTCGATACGAGTATTGGTTGGGGGTGGGGGTTGTTGGGGGCATGGGTTCGGGTGTGTGTAATCGTTACGGTGGTGGTTGGTGGTTGTTTCATGGAGGGGTTGGGGGGCGTTGGGTTCTTGGGGTCTTCTTTGGGGTTGGGGTTTGCGGTGGGGGGGGTTTATGGCTAGGGGGGGCTGGGGCTTAGATACTCGTTACGGGGGTATTGGAACGTGGGGTGTGGGTTTTCTTTCTGGTAGTTCATCTTTTGGGTCTTGGGTCTGTTGTTTTTTTTTTTTTTGGGGTTTGGGGTTTTTTTTTCTTTGGTTTTGGTTCTTTTGTTCTTTTTATTTGGATTTTGTTTTTTGTTTTTTGGTGGATGTTTAATTTTTTTGGAAATTTTTTTTTCTGTTATGGTTTTTGTTGTTGGGTGTTTTTTTTTTATGCGTTTTTTTTATCCTTGCTGTTTTTTTTTCTTCTCCTTTTTATTTTTTTTTTTTTGTTTCTTTTTTTTTTATTCTTTTTCTTTCTTTTGGGGGGGGGAGGGGGGGGTGTGTGGTGGAGTGGATGATGGACTTTTTTTTTGTTTCTGGGATGGTTGCGGCCTGGGGGGCGATCCTCGCGGCTAGTCTTGGAAGGCGATGGTTCTGCATCTGGGTATTGTTTGTGGTCTTACTTTATTTTAATCCTGTTGGGGGGGTGGGTTTGTTGGGTTTGTGCTGGTTGGGGTGTTGGGGCGTACTGGGGGGCTATTTTTTTCCATTTTTTGAGTTTTTTCTTTTTTTTTCCTTTATTCGTTCTTTTTTTATTGTTGATATTTCTTTTTTTTTTGGTGTTTTCGGTGCTTTCTTCTTGTTGTTTTTTTTTATTTTGCTTTAGCGTATTTTTTTTGTGTGGGGTGGGGGGTTTGGGGTTGGCGGGGGGGGTGGTGGGGTATTTTTTCTTGTTATGGTGGTGGGGTGTTGGTCTTGGGTTTGTTTTTTTTGTTATTTTTTCTTCTTTGTTTTTGATTTTTTTTTTTTTTGGTTTTATCGTGGTTTTTTTCTTTTTTTTTTATGCGTTTTGGTTTGGGGGGTTTTTTTTTTTTGTTTTGTGAGGTTGGTAGGGGGGGATTTCTTTGGGGTTTTTTTGGGTGGGGGTAGGGTTTGCGTGGAGGGGGCGGGCGGTGTTGTTTTTTTTTTGGGGTGTTTGTTTTTTTTTTATTTTTTTTATTTATTTGTGGGTCCTATTATTTTTCTTTCTTTTTTTCTTTTTTCCGCTTTCTTTATTTTTTGGTATAGGGGGTTCTTTGGGTTTCTCGGAGGTTTTTTTTTGGGGTGTGGGTGTTTTCGGTTATATTGGTCAGTGAGGGGCGAGTTTTGGTGTTTTTTTTTTTTTGCTTGTGGTCCCTGTGTTTTTTTGTGTTTGTTGTTTTGTTTTTTAGATTATTGTGGGGTCTACTGTTTTTGTTTTTTCTTTTGTTTTCTGGCGGCTATCGAGTGGTGTCTATGTTTGGTGGTCCCAGTTTGGGATGGTTATGTGTCTCTTCGTGGTCATTTTTTGTTGGGGCAGGTGTGTATTCGGTTATCATCTGTGTTGGGTTTGGGGTTTGGTTCTTTTTTTTTTGGGATTGTTTTGTTTTGGGGGTATGGTGGGGGTGGGGAGGGAGGGTCGGGTCATAAGATCATCCTTATTGCTGGGGACGCTTTGGGTGGGGGGTTTGGGGTGCTGGGTGGGGTTTGGGGGCCTCTCCACTTTGACTGGGTCTTTTCTTTTTTTTTTCCTATTTTTTTTTATTCTTGTTTTTTTTTGGTTTGTTTTGGGGGGGGGTGATTTTGGTCTTTTTTGGGTGGGTTGGGTTTTTTGTTTCTGGATCGGGGTGTTTTTTTTTCTTTTCATTTTTTTTTTTTTTTTTTGGGTTTTTTTGTTTTTTAGGGGTCTTTATTTTGTTTTTTTGGTTTGTTTATTATTATTTGGGGTTGTGGGATTTTTGGTTTTTGTTTTTTTGTTTGCGGTTGGATTGGGGTTCGGTGGGGGGGTGGGGGGGGATGGGGGTGGGGGGGGTGGGTGCCTTGCGGCGTTTGTATCTTCTTTTTGGACGGGTGGTAGTCTTGGGTGGGGGGGTTGGTAGGGGTTTTTCTTGTTCTTTTTTTTTTTTTTATTGTGGGTTGGGTCTTTTTTTTTTCTTGTTCGGGTCTTCTTTTTTTTTTTTGTCTTTTTTTTTGTTTTTTTTTTGGGGCTGATGTTTTTTTTGGGGGGGTTTTTTTGTTGGGTTTTTTGGGGGGTTGTTTTGTGGGGTGGGAGGTGTTTTTGGGGGTTATGGGATTGTTTTTTTACTGTTTTTTAGTGGGTGGGATTATTTGTTTTTTGGGGAGATGGGTCGGGGGGGGTGGTTTTTGTACATTTGTTGGGGGGGGTTTTTTTATTGTCCGGTGGTGGGCACAATGAGAATTTGTTTGTCTGTTTGGTTGTTTTTTTTTTGTTTTTTTTGGGTTATATTGTTACGGAGGCGGCTGCGTCGGGGGCAGTTGTACAGGGAGGGCGGGGGGATTGGGGGGGGGGTATGGTTTTGATTTGTGTTTTTTTTTTTTTTTTGTTTTCTTTTATTTTTTTTTTTTGGAGGGTTGGGGTCCTATATCCTTGGGAGGGAGTTTGGGGGAGCGGGCGGGTGGTTTTGTTTGTTTTTTGGGGTAGGTTGATTGGGTTGGGGAGCTTGGGATCGCTCGGGAGATGTACTGTTGGGGGGTTTTTGTGGTGGGGAGGCGTGGGTTGCGGGTGGTCGTGGGGGGGGGTTGGGTGGGGGTGTTATTCTTTTTTCTCTTTTTATTTTGTTGTTTTTTTTTTTTTTCTGTCGATTTATTGTGGGGTGTGGGGTGGGGGGTGGGGGTTTGTGGAGGTGCGTGGGGTTTGGTTGGGGGGTGGGGGGGTGTTGGGTGTTTGGAGTTGTTTATTGTTTTTCTCCTTTTTGGTTATGTTTTTGCGGGTTTTTTGGTTTGGGTTTGGGTGTTTTGGTTTTTCTTTTTTTTTTTTTTTTTTTTTTTTTGCTTTTTGGGGGGCGGTTTTTATTTTTTTTTTTTGTTCTTTGTTTGTGTTTGGGGATATTTTTGCTAGGGGGGGTGTTTCGGGGGGCGGTGTGAGTGGTTTTTGTTGGGTGAGGTTGCGCTTTGGGTTCTGTGTTTTTAGGGGGGGACTTATGTTTTGTGGGCGGGGGTTTTATGGTTTTTATTTTTTTTTTTTTTTTTATGGTAGTTTGTTTTTTTTTTTGTTTTTTGTTTTTTTGCTTTTCGGGGGTGTTACTTGTTTTGGATTTTTCTACCAGAGAGGGCTAGTGTGCTTGTTTTTGTTTTGTGTTTCTTTTTTTGGGGGGTGGTGCGATGTTGGGGGGGGCGGGGGGGGGGGGGTTTTAGGGGGGTTTTTTCGTAGGGCGGGGGGGGTTTTTTTTTTTTTTGGGTTTTTTTGTGGTGGGGGTGGGGTGTGTTGGGGTTGTTTGTTATTGTTGTTTTGGGGGGGTTGGGGGGGTGGTTTTTTGGGGGGGTTTTTTTTTTTTTTTTTTTTTTTTTGGTTTTTGGTTTTTTTTTTTTTTTTTTTGGTTTTTTGTTTTTTTTTTTTTTTTTTTTGTTTTTTTTTTATTATTTGTTTGGTGGGCTTTTTATTTGTTTTTTTTCTTCTTATTTTTATTTTTTTTTTTTTTTGTCTTTTGGTTTTTTGTTTTGGGTTTTGTTTTTTGTGTTTTTTTTTTTTTTTTTTTTTTTTTGGGTTCTGTTGGGGGTTCGTGGTTTATTTTTTTGGGGGTTTTTTTGTCCTTCTGTGGCGGGGTTTTGGTCTAGTTTTTTTTTTTTTTTTTTTTTTTTTTGCTTATTTCTTTTCTTTTTTTTTTTTTTTTTTTCTCGATGTCGGTAGGGTTGGTTTTGTTTTTGTGTTGTGAGGTTCTAGTTTGTGGTGGATTTTTAGTTTGGGTGCTTATGGGTGGGCGGTTGGGGGTTTTTCGGTGCTGGGGGTAGGGGGGGTGGGAGTTTTTTATTGGAGCAGTTTTTTTGGGGAGGGGGTGATTTTTGGTTTTGCTGGGTTTTGATTTTTGTAGGGGAAGAGTATTGGGGTTGTTGTGGGAGGGTTTGGGTATTGTTTTGGTGGGGGGGTGGTGGGCGGGTGGTGTTGGGGGGGGGGGGGATTTGGGGGGGGGGGGTCGTGTTTTTTGGGTTTTGTAGGGGTTTTGGCGTTGTGGGTATTTTGGGGGGTGTTTGTGGGGGCGGTTGTTGTTGGGGTTTTTTGGTGAGGAGTTGGTTTTGGTATTTTGGGGGGGGGGGGGGGGTTGGGGTTTGGGTGGTTTTTTGGCGGGTGGGTGGGAGGGTAGGGTGTTGGGTTTTTGATTTTTGTGGGGTTTGGGTGGGGGGGTGTGTTGGGCTTGGGAGGTTTTGGTTGGGGGGTGTGGGAGGGGGGGGTAGGGTGTTTTTTCAGAGGGTTTATTTTTTTTGAGTGGGTGGGGGTTCTTGTTTGGTTGTTGCTTTTATTTGGGTTATTCTTTTTGGGGGAGGCTTGTGTGTGGGGGGCACGATTGTGTGTTAGAAGGGGAGTTTTTTTGGTTGGGGATTCGTGGGGAGGTTTTTTGGGTATGTGGGGGGGGGTTATGGTGGTATTGTCGGTGTATAGGTGGTTGGGTGTGGGGTGTGGTTGTTTTTGGGGGGGATGGTCGTTTGTTGCTGGGAGGGTTGGTGGGGGTGTTTTTTTTGGGTGGATTGCGCTTTGAGTTTTTTGGGAGCGGTTATTTTTTGGTATTTGGTTGAGCGGGGGGGAATTATGTGGGTTTGTGTGTGGTGGGGTGAGGCGGGGGGGTGGATTGTGGTGGGGGGGAGGTTGTGGGTTTGTTTTTGGTGGGGGTGGATTAGGATGAGTGTTTTGTGTTTTGTTATGGCGTGGTGATTTGATGAGAGGGGGTGAGGTTGGGGTTTGGGGGATTTTTTTGGTAGTCTTATTTTTTTTTTTTTATAGGGTGGGTGGGGGGTATTGTGGGCGATTTATTTGGGGGTATATTTTTGTTGGAGGGGGGGTTTTTTTGGGGGGTTGAGGGGGGTGTTTTTTTTTTGTTTGGCAGTTTTTTTTTGCGTTGGGAGTTGGGGGGGGATCTGGGTGTATTTCTTTGGGGGTTTGTCGGGGGTGTGGGGGAGAGGCGGGGGGGCTAGGGGTATAATTTTGGTTTATATTTTGTTTGTATTTTTTTAGTTCTGTTTGGGGTGGGGTTGCTTTTTGGTGGTTTCTTTATTGGTGGTGTTTGGTGTGAGGGGGGTTGTGGTCGGTTGCTGGGGTATTAGGGGGGAGGGAGAGGGGGTGGGTTTTGTTTTGTCTATTCTGTAGGAGGAAGTGGTTGGTTTTTGGGATTGTGTTTGGTCGGGGCGTGGTTTTGGGGGGTAGGCTATGGGGGGGTGGGGTGTGGGGTTTCGGGCCAGTTTGGGGGTTTGTTTTTTTTTATTTGGGGGTTGTGGGGGTTGTGGCTGCGGGGTGTTGGTGGGGTTTTATTGAGATCGTGGGAGTTGGCTGGGGATTTTTGTGATTTGTTTTTTGGGGTGTGTTGCGGTTGGTGGGGAGGAGGTATTTATTGGGGGGGCGTAGAGGCTGTGGGTTTTTTGTGGGTTTAGGTAGGTTGTGGGTTTTTAGGTTTTGGAGGGCGTTGTTAGAGGGGGGGGGGGGGGTTGGGGCGGTTTGTATGGGGGTTTTCTTTTTGGGGGTGCGTTATTGCGGGTTTGGGGGGGTTTTTTTTGATAGGGGTTTTTTGGCTTTTTTTTGGTGAATCAAACCATATGGTAGTCATGTTTAGAGAGAGAGAGAGTAGAGGGAGAAACAAATGTGTGTAAAATAGATGTGAAAGTGAAAATGAATACAAGAGTCTCACCCCTCCATGGAAGCAATGGAGGGGTATTTATACCACCATCTAATACATAATTGTATTAAGTTGACTACTCTAGTCCCTACATATGGTGTTATGTTAAACTATGGTAATTCCGTAATGTCGTCACATAAAATGAAATCCTAACAGTTTTATGGTGAAGATCAAATACCCAACAACATCTTAATTCATGATGATTATGAAGTTATAAGGTGGATAGGTTAGGTATTAGTCCAATGATCCAACCAGAACCGGAGAGATCTACCCAAGGATAATTCATAGTTAAAAATAGCAGTCCTTAGGTATAATTAGAGATGAATGAGTATAAGGGAATAATGCTGACTAAGGTTGAGCTAACACTGGAACAATCACAACAAGGTGTTAGTAATGACGTCTTGGTAAGCATTGAAGGGGTTGAAGAATAAAAAAGAAATGCATGGATAAATGGTGAAAAGAAAGCAGCCCTCCACACACTTTAGATAGAAACCAAGTCAATACATAATCTATCAAATTTACAAAGATGAATTCTGGTATTGAAGAAAGCCGTCATGGACCCAGTGATACAATGCAGAACCCTTCCCAGCCATTTGAGTTTCTTTTAACAGAAACTTGTCTCATTTGTCACGAAGATACACATGACTTTTATTGACTTTCTCACTATGAGTTAGTTGATATTGAATAGGTGGCAGTCTGCTTCAGCCTCTGAGTACTAAAACCAAAATGCACAAATTGAGTCTAAATCTAAGAGATCGATAAATAAATCTATGTAGGACACATTCCATAACAAACACTTGTTTAACATCAAGTTTACAAGCTGTTAACAAGAGTCCCGCACATTATCCTTGTGATTTTGCCAGAACATTCAAGTGATACTCTTTAGTATTCACAATGAAGATGGAAATCCTTCCAGAGTCAACATCAAACAGCTCTGCGATAGGTGACCTGCGAGATTCTATATGAATCGAACTTGTGATAACTGGATATCAATAATTATCCAGTAAATGAATTGATGACTTAATTAGTAAGATAGTAACTAACCGATCCACTCATATCGTGTTGTCTGCTTTAAGACGTTCTGATATTGATAAAAAAGCAAGCATGGTGAATCTAATACATCTGTGTTAGAGGATCTTATGCTTAAAGTTGGAAATCCTGTCGTGGAGATTCTTCTAAATTGAATCTACCTGATTACAAGTTGGTCCTCACGGAACCAGAGGTTAATCTAACCAAATCCGGGCGAATGACAAAGCCATATTCGTCCACAAGCTTTATTGCTGACTATTTTATTTCAAGATTCATATAAAGATGAAGATTGAGATACCTCATTCCACCAGAGTTGAATTCACTACCACATGCTCATGCTTAAACTACAAAGACACTATTAGCATCAAGATTCAAGAATCAAGAAAGCTCAAACTAAATGAAAAAGACTTTCGCAAACTTTGATATACAAGATCTTCCTTTAAGATATCAAGTCTATCAAGGGAGATTGTTAGCAAGCTTTCAAGATGATGCAAAAGTATGAGCATGTGGTAAAGACACAAGATCACAAGATGGCAAAGACGTTAAAGACAATCAAGGAAAAAGATTTAAAGATCTCGAAACTAAAGACAAAGTCGAAAGACAATCACAAAGGCTCAAGATTAAAGATCATAAGCCATGAAGGAAAAAGCCTATAACGAAGTAAAGTCCAAGAGCAAGACTCAAGTACTAAACGATAAGTCAATCTTAAAGACCTTGTATCGGAGGAGATTGTTAGCCTTAAAATATTAATTCAAACTAGGATTCTTGTTCTTTATTAAATATATGTTGTAATAGGTTAAGTTACAGGTATCAGACTCGTTAGTTAACCTAATATTGTATGTGTATCGGACTAAAGCCCAACCAAAACCCGAGCCCGACCCGTGTAGAAAAGCTAGGCGTCCAAGATAGGGACTCTAGGTATAAATACCCCTTCTCCACAATGGAGAAGGGTTGTTTGCTCATTTGTAAGATTTGTTTTACACATAGTAATCCACCACTCTTTCTTTTCTCTCTACTTTCTCTCTCTAGTTTCTCTCTCCACTATTCTTCCATTTCTTCCTCTTTGATTCTTAACATGGTGAAGTAAAGTGATTATTACGGGTTCCTATAGAAGTATTAAAGTATAGAGTTAATTAAAAAGATTGTCCATGTGGTTATGCTTAAATTTCATGTTTCATCTTATTGCCTCGATAATTGCACCAGACATCCCTATGGTTGTCTAAAAGGAGTTGACAAACCCTTTGACCCTAACACTATCCAATATTTCATTATCTTTCCCTTTCGTTAGGGGTATTATTGTCACTTCATATACAATAATACCCTAAGGAAAATGTTTACAACATCACGAACCTATTTCCTCGTCAAACTCCTGCCATTTTACACTAACCTCAGTGACATCGATCATTCTTCTACAACAACTATTCTCGGATCATTCTTGTCACTCGCTTTGACATTTGATTAAAGTGAGTATTTATCTTTTTTTGAATGTGTTTTGTTTTCTCCTAATGCCTTAATTTCTATTTGCCCTAATTTCTTTTTTGTTAGATACAAAAATGAAAGAAATTGATTGGGAGAAAGTTAAAATTACTGTCAAAGTAATAGAGTATGTGATTCCTAAATATGGGAAATGCAATTGGATGGAAAATAATTCATGGTCTCAGATCACACTCGAGGATATATATAACAAATTCTACAAAGATAAAGCAGAGGCAGACGAAGAAGCAGAACTTGCAAAAGAAAGTGAGGATATGGCACTTTCTATCATGAAAGATTAGTATTTTTGTAACTTATAAGCCTAATGGTATAAAACATGTGTTATATGCCTGAGACTTTATACATGTAGTTTTAATGGTAGTTCCTAACACCCCTAATAGTCTTAATGGTAGTGCCAAACACCCCGTAATAGTATGCAATTTATGCTGTTAAGAAATTCGTATCCATGGTAGAATCTGAGAATGCCATAGTTAAGAATTATACAAAGCTGGTGGTGACTGATGGGATGATTGACTATGTTTTAGAGAAATATGGGAATAAGTGGAATTGTGAGGATGAAATAGCTGAGGTCATACTTGAAGACTTATGGATAAAATATACGAAAGGTTAGTGTGTTATTTGCAGACTTCATTTATAGGTTGTTTGTAATTGTATTGTATATGTACATTTAACCTGTGTCAAGTTGGATTTAACCTGCATTATACTATTAACTTCTAGATGATAAAAGGAAGGGAAAAGTGGATGATAAGGGGAAGGGAAAAGTGGATGAGAAGGGGAAGGGAAAAGTGGATGAGAATGGGAAGGAAAAAGTGGATGAGAAGGGAATCCAAAGCAGGCAAAGGATGATGTTGATCTGGTTGATGCTCTTGATGTCAAAACAGAATCAAAAAGCTTTCGAATGATTTTAATAGGTTGCTAATGTAAAGGGGGCAAAGCTTATTAAAGTTGTTAAAGTATCCAGTGATGAAGAAGATTGTAGTGATGAGAGACCCAAAACATCAATATCTCCCACTTCTTCTACTTCTACAAGATCAAGAGCTCCTATTGCTTTCACAAGATCTAGAGCTCTCATTGCATTCACTTCTAATGCATAAGCTGCTTCCACTGATCCAAGAGGGTACAGGAAAATATCTATGACAGGATGTGTGCTTGCTTTAAGAGCTCCTAATGATCCTAATGCTCCACCACCTTAAACCACACGATAGAGGAATCCATGACTGGATGTTTTTATGTTGATGTTTAGAAACTTTTTACTTGGTTTACTATCTGTATTTTGATGTATAATTATCATATTTGGGTTTAGGATCTGTATTCTGACTCTGTATTTTGAAGGCTTATCAAAATGGATATCACATTTCGCATCTGATATCTGATAAGGCAGATGTTTGATATTCTATTTAGTAATACTTTTGTATTTTGAATGGAAATTGCATAATGCAATTTGACTGTAATTTGTGGTTGTTTGGATATGTATTTTGCAAAGTGCAAACCTCAAACTAAAACTTCAAATGCAAATGCCATTTAGCATTTGTAATTTAACTTTCTAAAGTCAAACTTCAAATGCAAATGGCATTTGCATGTTTGACTGTAAATTGCATAATGCAGTTTGACTACAAATGGTCATGTTTGACTAGATTTCCATTCAAATGCAAAAGACATTTAGCATTGGCAGTTTGACTACAAATGCAATTGCTATGATTTGACTGCAAATTACATAATGTATTTTGACTACAAATTATGGGTGTTTGGATATGATTTGCAGAGTGCAAACCTCAAACTGAAACTTCAAATGCAAATGCTAGAACATCATCATCTAATCATAGAACATACAAGTAATTACAAAAGGCAAATGCAAATGCCATTCAAATGCAAACGTATAACCAACACATGCCCAACATGATGTATAAACAACATAAAATAACTCAAAAAACACATGTACAAAATCAATACATAATAGATAAACCAAACACATCATATATTAACATTAAGAAGATAATGTTTAAGGACTTATAACCACCACAACTAATAACAACCATCCAGACTAACAAAAGATAAAACCAGATACATAAGTACTTCAAACTGAAACTACAGACCCTATACACACCTACCAAACACTACTACCAGCCACAACTACCAGCTACCAAAAGAAAGTACCATAGGCATCCTTAGTAATCCATTTGGGCCACATCATTCTCCCTCTTATGACCGTTGCATACCTCCTGGCCATAACAACATTCAAAATTCCTATCAGCTCCAAATCCTTTGCACGATTTTCCTTAAGTCGCTTTAACTAACCATAACTAGGACAACAACCTTCTCCAAATGATTGATGACAACATGATGACTTTCAATCATTTCCTCTCGCTCCTTACAAAATATCACCATCATTGAACGGAGCTCCACCTCATCAGGAACCTCGCCGCAAAACCAAACGCCCATGTACTCATCCAAAGTAGCCTGATTAGTTAGAAGTTTTGTCATGATAAATTTATAAAAAACAGAAATTAAGAGATAACTAACAAGTATAATGACCTACCCATTTATATACACAAACCAAACCCCACCCATCATGATTACCCAATCGAATTTCTATAGTCATTTGCCATAAATCCTAACATAGAGGCAATTAATTAGAGCACAAACCAATGTTGACTCTTCACTTACCCAATTTGCATAAAAGAACGTGACACATCTATAAGCCTAAAATATACTAGCAACAACTTATAGGGCCCGTAAATAAAATGTTGATGCCAAAAAAATAATACACAAAAACCTTAGATGTAATCTGGTTAAAAAATAAAAGTTTCGTTTAAAATGTTGCTTGGTTGGTCCTTGAGGTTATCTTATTGCAATGAAGTGACAATAATACCCCGGACAAAAGGAAAAAATAACAAAATATTAGATATTGTTAGGGTCAAAGGGCTGGCTACCTCCTTTTAGATAACCATAGGGACGTCTAGTGTAATTATCAAGGCAATAGGAAAAAACATGCACTTTGGGCATAACCACAAGGACCAAACATGTAATTAACTCTAAAGTATATGAGACAAGAGAATGATACAACATTTATATTCTATACTCCTTATAAAGAGAATTTAGGTTTTTCTTAAATCTTGAAAGTTGAAAATCACTTATTTTAAGCAATGTTGAAAAATTAAATGCTTGTAAAAGTTAAATGTTAAAAAACCCGAGCCTAATGATAACTCACTCATTCGTTCTTATCAACTCTCTCTCTTTCTCTCTCTCTCTCTATTAAAAAAACTCTCTCTCTCTCTCTCTCTCTCTCTCTTAAAAAACTCCCATAATATCCAACCACAACCCCTAGCCGACCACCACCACTATGCACAAAAGCCGACCACCACCCTTAGCGACCACCACCCTGAGTCGACTACCACCCCCAGTGACTGGATCTTACGGGTATGTTGGTTTCATTTTGTTTGATTGTTCTATATCTGTTTGGTGGTTTTAGATATGTTAAATCCATTTTGATTTTTTGGGTTTCTTCTTGATGGTTTTTAGTTCTGTTCTATGGTTTTTGAAGATTGTGTTTGGATGTGAGATTTGATTTGTAGGGCCGAATATTAGGGAGTGCAATAAGTGAGGTGGCACAGGGCCACCATTATAAATGGGCCACCAAAAGTAAAAAATTTATGTTATATATGCATTATTTTGTCATTATCCGAGTACAATGTACTAATTTGTATGAAAGGAGTATAATTGGTTTATACGTTTATTTTTTATATATAGTGAGGCCTCCATATAGTAATGGCACAGGGCCACCAAAATCCATGAGACGACCATGTTGATTTGTTTTATTTGGACGTGAGATTGAATTGTTCTATATGTGATTTGTTATGAAATACTGTATTTGATTCGTAACAATTTAATGATCAGATTTTATGTGTACTATGTGTTTGATAAAATGTTTGTACAACCAATATTATTATCAATTACATTATTATGGTGTGTTTCCTAGTTTATCCTTTTTTGTTTATTTAACTTATGTATGCTTTCGCTTTTGATCTCGACATCTTAAGCATCGCAAAAAAACTTTCTTTTATCTAACTTCTTTGATTATGTTTTGGATGAACATGACCAAAATAGAGGGTCTTTGTTGTTGCCTATTATGATGCTTGTGGTACCTGTTTAAGACAAATACCACATAATTTAAATTACTCTACTGTAAATACAGGAGGATATTTACAATTGGTGTTGAGTATCAGGTAACTTTGCTTTTATTCTCCTTTAAATCTATAATATGAATAGCTATATTTGCCCTCTTGCATGCTAAGTTACATACTATCAAAAACTCATATGAATATTGTTCTGTGTCAATTTACCATCATTCTCTTTGCAGGTTCATGTGGGAGAATAATGGTGTTCACTAAAAATTTCTTTTTCACACTTGTTGGTTTAAAAGTCTTGACATCGGTTATCAATGTCTCTCCAAAGTATTGTGGGTTTGTAGGCTCATTGGTATTTATGGGTGCATGATTTGAATCATTTCATTATCAATTTTTAATGATTGTTGAATTTAATTTTTTTTATCATGCCTCATGTTTTCTGTTTACATCTCTAATAGAATACTAAGTTGTTTAATGAGCGGATTAAATTCATACCTTTTTTCTACAGAACGGGGAGCAGACATTATAATTCAAAACAAGGAAGGAATCTATAGCATATTTGGTAAGGTATTCCTATAAAATGATTATCTATGGATTCCTATTATTCTATTTACGAGTATGAGCGGTGATATTGCTTTAGTTGATCATGGTCAAATCGTCTACAAGGTGTTGGGTGCATCTGTTTGGTGTTTGGTTATGCAATAATCTTTTGTGAAAAAGAATGGTAGTCTGAGAACTAACAGATGGGCAAGGAAGCAAGTTTGGATTCTATGTATATTCTTTTAGTATGTATATTTATATATTTTTATTTAGAAGAATGCTTTTTTACCTTTAGAATTGATTTGTTCACTTAAATGACCTTCTTTTGACTAATCCTTCTTAGGAGGCTTAATATTGATTTTGGACAGTTATCTTGATGGACCTTCATGTCGAACAATTAGCTAGGTAGAATATCAAAAAGATCAAAATGTGAAAAAAACTAACAAATAGTGAGTAGTCACTATATTTTATGAAACAACACCTAAAAGGCATTTTTAAACACACACTTAGGAAGTACCCTCTTTAAAAATCCGTTAGGTGGCCTAACTCTTGCTTATTCTACCAGGTTTTATGCGTCTCCTCTCTTTGACTCCCATTAAGGGGTATAAGGAGTCTAAATTCAATTTATAGACTTTGGATTAGCTAGGTATTATATCAGAAAGACATGATTTCAGGCTCCTCCTTTTTGAATTTAGTACGCTTTGTTTTGGAAAAAAATGCTAAAATGTGAAGTCCTTGATAGCTTGAAATTGCTACTTATTCTATGCAGCGACTGCAAATAAGCTTAGTGAGGGACAAAGCCATGTATAGTCAAGTGAAGTCAATTGACACTAATGAGAGTTTATTTGTTTGATTTTAGTATAGTTATACTATTGGTTTAGTATATAATTAATCATATGTTATGAAGCGAACTGGAAGATTTATCTTTCCATTTTACTATGATCTTAGTACAGTGCATCAATAAATATTACTAAATACTGCCATTGTACTCATTCAAAAAATACATGCCTATTATTGTAAAAAAAGGCAGCAATAGCTTTTATCGAATACTGCCATTCTACATGTAGTGAGAAAATTTAACCCTACCCAGCTCTTGCTCTATACATTTCACAATGGCACCTTGGATTCACTTTTCAAAATCACTCATTAGTCCCAACTCTCCATCCTTTGACTTTCCCTAAACCGAAAATAAATATGAAAACCATGAAAATTTGTTCTTCAAATCCCACTTATTCCCTTCACAGTCCAGGCTTCAATTTTATCTAAATCCCACTAGGTTTTAGTTGGATAATCTCAATTGGAGTATTTTTGCACTATCACTTTTGAATTTGAACTAATTTTGTTGATAAATTTGCTTTCTAGCTAGTTTTCTCAAAGTAATTATGGTTCTAAAGGTTTGAATTGCTGATTCACAGTGTCCTCCATCTCAACAGAAAGTTAGGGTTCTGGCAAAGTTTGAGGATCATGTAATTGGGAATTTGAGCTAAAAAGCACTATTGATGTTATTGCTTCTGATAGTAATGAGATTGGAGTTGAAAATTTAGGCGTGAAAAATGGGGAAGTAAATGAGGGAAATTTGGGATGTAATGTTGAGGAAATGGTGAATAAGCTTGTAGATGATGATATGGGGGTGTTTGGGAGTGTGGATAACAAGGAGGAATCTATCAATGAGAATATTGTAAGTAATTCTGATGTTAAGAATAATGAAAATAACAATGGGAAATTAACTAATGACCCTGTAATCATTGAAAATTCTATGAATACTAGTAATCATTCCCCTGTTTGAAAGACTTATCCTACTATGTTGAATAAGGAGAAAATAAGTAATAAGCTTGAATTCATTCCAACTATTATTGATGAAAATGGGATTGGTAAGGCGGTGTTTGAGGAAGACCTTGTTAATGAAGGTTGTAAGAAATGGCAAATGACCTTGTGTGGTTATTTTGTTAGTTATAAGATGCATTATGTTAAACTAAGGTATAATCTATTTAGAATAATGAAATGTAGCTTTTCAAATTTAATAATAAAACTGGAATGAACTACATTGTGGATAATGGACCATGGCTAGTAAGGAATAAGCCATTAGTGGTGCAAAATGGGATCCACAGGTTGATTTGGAGGCCACGGATCCTAAAACTATACCAATATGGGTCAAATTCACTAATGTGCCACTTAAAGCTTGGACTATAAAGGGAATAAGTACAATAGCTAGTTGCTTAGGAAAACCTATAATAATGGATACCATGACTACAAATTTGTGTCAATTTGGATCAAGGAGAATTAGGTATGCAAGGGTGTTAATTGAGATTAGTGTTAAGAAAGAATTCTAAAGTGAAAAGGAAATTTGTTATAACGACAAAGGAAATAACACAATTGGATTGAAGAAGGTCAAAGTTAAGTATTAATGGAAGCCTCCATCTTGTCAAATTTGTGAAGTATTTGGGCACAATGATAAGGAGTATAAGATGAGGCCTTTGAGTGTTGAAGAGTTTATTGAAAGAGAAAAACAACTAAATAAACAAAAAGAGGATAAGGAAAATAGAGAGGAATTTATTGAGGTGCAGAGGAAACATAAAGGGGTTGGTCAAAAAAATACTAGTAATACTAATGTTGAGTATCAGCCTAAGAAAAAGAATGTTAAAGACAAGGATAAAATGGAAAGGAGGAATTTGGATAAATATACGAAGGAACAAGACTATACAGGTAAGAAAGTGGATAAGAAAGCAAATGATAAAAAAAGGAATATGGAAAAATTTGCTAATAAGTATGCAGTTTTGGCTAAGATTGAAGAAGAAGATATTGATAATTTGAATGAAATAAAGGAAAAGAGTATGGTGGACAGTGTTCTACCTAATAAAAAAGGCCAACTATGAGTGAAACCAAAGATTAGAACTAGAACAGTGGCACTATTTTAATGAGCAATGGGATATAATGGTGAAATAAAATGATAAAAGAAAAGGAGGAGAGAAACAAATAGATGATGATGTATTAGAGGATGATAATCATATTTCTTAGAATATGGTTGCTAAGGATTTTAAAAGTTCTTACAGTGATGTTCTAAAAAATGATCAACTAGGAGGTATAGCAGTTAATCACCTTGTAAATGGATCTTAAAATTGTTGTTTGGAATATTAGAGGTATGAATAAGACCTCTAAGCAAAACGAAATAAAGAATATAATAAAGAATGAAAAGTTAAGCATGTGTACATTTATTGAGACTCATTTAAAAGAAAACAAAATTAATAGAGTTTGTAATAGAGTATTTGGGAATTGGAGTTGGATAAGTAATATTAAAATTAGTCCTAGAGGATGTAGGATTATTTTGGGGTGGGATCCTAGTATTCTAAGTATTATGGTAGTCTATACTACTAAACAGACTATGTTTTGTCTAGTAGAGCCTATTAGATCCAACCATAAGTTCTTTGTTACTATTGTGTATGGATCTAATAATGGGAAGGAGAGAAAGGAGTTATGGAGTGATTTGCAGAACCAAAGTAACAGTATTCAGAATAAACCATATGCTTTGATGGGTGATTTTAATGTCACCCTAAGATTTGATGAGCATTCTACTGGTGAAGCTTTTGCAACAACTGATATGCAAGACTTCCAGGTCTGTGCGAATGATATTGAAATAATGGATTTGAGAAGAACTGGATTCCATTTTACTTGAACAAAGAGTCTGCATAATCCTAATTCTCATATTTTGAAGAAGTTGGATAGGATTATGGTAAATGAGCCTTTTATGGAATTATTCAAGGATGCTTATGCATGCTTTTTTCCATACCTTATATCTGACCATAGTCCTGTAATCTTGAGCTTTCCAACTACTTTATACAAGAAAAATAAGGCTTTTAAATTTGAAAATTATGTTGCTAACAAAGATGAATTCATTACTGTGGTTAAGAATGGATGGGAGCTTCAAACTCAAGGCTTTGAGTTGTATAAATTAGTTACTAAGCTCAAAAATTTAAAGAAGCCTCTGAATCATCTGAATTGGAAAAATGGCAATCTTACTGAAAAAGTAGAAAGGTTGTCAAAAGAGCTCAAGGAAGTCTAAAAATCAATTGATGATGATCCTGGTAACTATGAGTTGAGGAAATCTAGTGCTAATACTCTTATCAGTTATATGTAAGCGTGTAAGGATGAGGAAAAGTTGTTGTGCCAACAAGCAAAAGTGGACTGGCTAAAAGAAGGGGATAAAAGTAGTGCTTATTTCCATAAGATCATTAAAGGGAGAAGACACCAGAACCATATTCCTACTATTAATGATGAAGATGGT
Source organism: Tanacetum coccineum (assembly GCA_026074375.1). Classification (NCBI taxonomy): domain Eukaryota; kingdom Viridiplantae; phylum Streptophyta; class Magnoliopsida; order Asterales; family Asteraceae; genus Tanacetum; species Tanacetum coccineum. Next base: position 24,658 of record BQNB010058741.1, read on the forward strand.
AACCATTTTGAAGAGAAGAAAGTAGCAAACAAATTCCTGAAGCATTTTAAAAAACAATTTAGGAGCTGATGTTGTTACAAAAGATATGGAGGAATGCAATATTATTTTTGATAATCAAGTTAGTACTAAGGATGCATTGGGTTTGATACAAGAAGTGACTGATAAAGAAATTCATAATGCTATTTGTGATACAGATGATAATAAAGCTCCTGGCCCTGATGGGTTCACTTCAACGTTTTACAAGAAGGCATGGCCTGTCATAAGGAAGGATATGTGCAGAGCTATAAAGGAATTCTTCACTAAAGGAAGTCTTCTTAAGGAGCTGAATGCCACTCTTATTACTCTTGTCCCTAAAATCCCTAACCCATCAAAGGTTTCTGAATTGACCCATTGCTTGCTTCAATGTGATCTATAAATGCATCACAAAAATACTCACTAACAAGATTAAGAGGGTTCTGAGTAAGGTGGTAGACATCAATCACAATGCATTTATCCCTGGAAGAAATATCACTGATAATATTTTGCTTACCCAAGAATTACTCAAGGGATACAATTGGAAAAATAGGAAACAAAGGTGTGCTTTTAAGATTGATCTTCAAAAAGCATATGACACAGTGAGTTGTGTTAATACACATAATGCTTAAAAACGTTATTTATATTTTTCGACTCCTCTACGTTTTAAAGATGACAAAATGTAAAAACACTCACGATAAAAATAAATGTTTACATGTTATTAATCGTAAACTTCCATTTTGACATAAATCACTTAAGGTATGGATAAACAAATTATCAAACTTAATTAGTGATCAATAAAATATTTTTTCTTCTTAATCCATCACATTTTTACAAAACTATATTTTTACATAATTACACAAAATAGTTTTGTTAAATAAAAATAATGTTTTATTTAAAAACATAAATTTGAAATTAAGGTTTTCCCCCCCAAAACTGAATACAACTCACCAGGATAAACCTTCCTCACAAATGGACAAAAATCAGAGCATCAGCATAGGGGCGCCCCCCTAAGTGGCTAGGTGGCCCCTAGATATATCTGGGATCGCCAGGACCGCCACCGGCTGATTGTTGGGATTTTCTGACTATAAATAATGCACTATTCTCAGCAAAAAAAAGACCTCTTAGCACCATTTTTTTCAGTTATCTCTCTCTCTAAAAACCTTCTTTCTCTCACTAAATATCTTGATTAGTAACATAGTTTAGTCTTGTTTCAAGTGATCAAATCTTATCTTCTATCTTCTTCCTTCTTCTATCAAGTGCAAGAGAAGAACACTCGTATTCGCCAAGAAACGAAGTGTTATAGATTAGTGATTTCTCCTCTTTTCTTCTAAGATTCAAAACTCTATTTTGATTATATTGTGTGATTGTGTAAGTCGGATTGTGTGTAAATTCGATAGTCCTTGTGATTGTGTAGTACTTATGAAGTGGTATATTGGTTCTAGCTAAGATTAGGACTCGACATTCAGCTTAGTGTCAGAAAATAATGTAAGCGATGTGTAAACGGTTTTCTTCGCCTAAAGAGAGCTTGCTGATATAGTAAAATCTTAAGTCAGATACTTAGGGAGTGGAGTAGGGCGACGATTAGCTTCGTAGCCAAACCACTATAAATCTTGGTGTCTTGTTTTGATCGTTCGTTCCTTTATCTCTTTATATTGTTTGTGTAGTTGTTACAATTAGATAGTTATCTTGATTGTTTCATATTGTTGATTGATTGAACATATACTCGAATCTAACAATTTTAGAAGTAAAATTTTAAAAGGCCAATTAACTTGTAAACTATTTAACCCCTACCTCTAGTTTCCACAATTGGTATTAGAAGCCGAGGTCACTTAAGATTTTTAAAATATACTATATTTTAAAGCTTGGATCGATCTATGGATTTCGACAAATATCTAGAAGGGAAATCCATGCAAAGACCACCACTCTTTGAAAGTGACTGTTTTATTTATTAAAAAAATATATTCGAAATATATGTTAAATCAAAAGATCTTGATCTTTGGCATGTTATTACTAACGGGATTTTCAACCTATTAAACAAAATCTGGAAACCAAACTAGATGAGGTTATCCCTTTTGAAAAACCAAGTGATGAACTTAAAAGGAGACTTACGAAAAATAACGAAGCTAAAATGGTTATTTATAACGCTTTGCCTAAAAAAGAATATGAAAGAATTTTCATGTGTAATATAGCAAAAGAAATTTGGAAAACTTTGTTAATCACCCATCAAGGTAATAGCCAAGTCAAAGATAACAAGATTGACCTTTTGGTACAACAATATGAACAATTCGTCATTTCTGAAGACGAATCTATAGATAATGTTTTTGCTAGATTTAATACTATTATTACTAGTCTAAAAGCTTTTGATGAAGGTTACTCTAGCAAGAATTATGTTAAGAAGTTTCTTAGGGCTTTACATCCCAAATGGAGAGCAAAGATCATGACGATTGAAGAGTAGAAAGACTTAAGATCAATGTCACTTGATGAACTCCTAGGGAACCTCAAAGTTCACGAGATGATCATCAAGAAAGATTCTGAAATAGTTGATGTGTGCTTAAACACACATCATATTTATACCGAAAAACACGCTAACACAGACTAATAACCATAAAATATGTGAAATTATATTGCAAATATGTTTGGTATGTGTTATTATGTCTTGCAGGTACAAGAGATTGAAAACAAAGCAAAAACAGTAATTTTCGGATGAGTTTTGACGATGTTTTCATGTTTATCGAGATTCAAATGGAGTCGAAAAAATTCCCCGAATACTCCATTGGAAAGAGCACGAAATTATGAGTCCATCAGTACCTTCCTCACCTTTTGAACTGGTCTAAATAATTTTTTATGGACCGGTCAAATATCTATTTGACCTTTTCTTATTAATGAACCAGACTCACTTTATTAGCCCTTAAAAGATATATTTTGCATATATATGTTAGAAACACACTCCAGCTCAGCTGGAATGGGGGCAACCCTTGTGTTTCTATCCTCAAGGTCTCGGGTTTGAAATTGGCTTAGGCCGGTTAAGCTATTAACCCCACTATACGTCAGCAGCCACATGGGTGACACGTGGACCCAATCAGGTGGTGACACATGGCAACCCGACCCAACACATGGCGACCCGTTGATCTGACTCGTTGACATGTTAACCGTTGAACTGGCCCGTTGACCGTTGACCCGCTGAACCGCTAACGTCAGCAATGACGTGTCAAGTGGGTCCCACTTGCTGACACATGGCGACGGCTGTCCAATGATAGCTTGCCACATGGCAGGCTCTAACAGCTCATCATTGCAGGTACGAGGTTGCAGGTGGCGGCTAATCATTGGTACGAGGTTACAGTTGGCAGGACGGCTGGCCAATGGGAGAGTGCCACGTGTACACGGTGACAAAAATGCACAACTAGAAAACGCGTGATACGAGGGTTCTAAAGCCATTGGTATGTGCTTAAATACACATACCATTTTCCATGAAAAACGGACTTAAATGACCAAAAACAGACAAAAACTGCCAA
>BQNB010058742.1:0-37634 GCA_026074375.1 Tanacetum coccineum
CCAGATTATTGCATGAATGCTATTGCCTAAGAGCCACAATTACTGGTGCACATCCATTATAATTACGATTACTGGTGCAAATACGATTACTGGTGCAAATACGATTACTGGTGCAAATCCGTTATAATTACGAACTCTGATGCAATTCCCTAATAATTACGAATACAGCTTCGATGTCATGAATAATATATACTTAGACTTGATGAATGTGTTTCTCTTGTCTACATTATTTGTTTTGGACTTCGGAATATGTACTTAGTCCACCATTTACTTCGATCTTGTGGTCCACTACTAAACATTTCTTGATTTACTGAATCACTACTTGGATTTCGGAAATAACACTTTGAAATACTGTAACGCTACTTTTCTTACAAAGACATTTCTTAAATTATTTCAACACTGCTTTTACTTAAACCTATGAATTCACCAACTTTATGTTGACCGTTTTTGCATGTTTTTCTCAGGTTATTATTTGCTAGTGGAGCATTGGGAGCATTCGAGTCGCGCGTGAACGCTTAATAATTTGAGTACCATTAAATAATTTGTAAACTCCGATTTTAATATATCAAATGTAAAAATTTATCTTAAAACGTCTCTTTTGATGTCGTTTTCCGTGACTTGTGTTTTGTGCCCTGAAGTAGCACCCCAATGTTACCATTCCGCTGCGTTGTCTTGATTTTTGGGGGGTGTTACAGACGAACCCTAGTTCGTTTGGCAGCTTATTAGGACAATTTTAAGGCTTCAAAATCCTATTGTACCTCCTTCAATTCATGTTTTAATCAAGTAAGACTATCTTAATCATTCAATATGTCTTGTTGTTTGTTTCTTTATTGTTCTTGCTTTATCTTTAACATGCTTGGCTAAACCCCTTATTGTATTCATTTATGATTATATAAAACCTAGAATGTAGATCTTAGTGGTGTTGCTTCTTGTGATGAATATGCATGTTAGGTTTTAGAAAACCAGCTTTTGTCTATATCGCTGTTGATATGTCTAGGGAAACATGATTGTGTAGAAAGGATACCATCGGGTAACAGTCTTCATACTACCTTGCCCCTTATATGGTTGATCTACTTTTAATATATTTCAAATGCATTTAATATACTCTTGGGGGCCGGGTAATAGTCTTCATACTACCTTACTTTATGTTTTGCCTCAACGGAATATTAAATAGACGGCGGGTTCGTGTAATCTGTTCATGACTTAGGAAATAATTACATAGATTATCACAAGTGTGACAAAGCAACAACACTAGGAGAAGCAATCTAGGGAGTAATACATGATTAAATGAATACAATCTTTTTATTATATTGTTATCACCATTAGCGTAGTTTATTATTTAGTTTAATAGCTAAAACCAACCAAACCTCTCAAACATATGATTTTACTGCTTTCTTATAAATATAAAAATACAAAAATAATCTTCTCTCAACCCCTAGAATTCTGTTAGACCGTGATCAAGCCTTCCCAACCTATTCCCCTAGAGAACGATAACAACCCCCGAGTCTTGCCTATACTACTACTACAACGGTTAGGTACTCTGCCTAAGGAGTTGTAAAACTTCTTGTAGAAGTCCCTTACGACAACCGCATCAAGTTTTTGGCACCGCTGCGTGGGGAATAGTTAGGTTTTGATCATAGCTTAACTTAGTTCTACTCGCTTGAATCCTTTCAAGTGAGACTTTAATTTCCACATATTAGCTTTCTTGTAGTCTATCTTTTCTTTGTGTTATTTGTTTCGTAACCCATTCTCGTCAACCACTATGGGAGACGAGAATCCTATCCGCTCTTGGAGACTACTCCAAACCTAGCTACGAGGGCTATAGGAATACCATTGAGCTCCCCATAGGGAACAATGTGGTACCTCTTCGATCCGACACCATCCGGTTGGTGCAAAACGGATGCTCATTCCACGGACTTCGGTCCGAGGATCCAAACCAACACCTCAAGGATTTCCTAAAACTTGTGGACTCACTTGTCCTTGACGGTGAAAACAGGGAAAGAATGCGCCTGTATTTATTTCAATTTCCCCTTCGCGATCTAGCTAGCAACTGGCTTAAACGTCTTCCAGCAGGATCCGTCACCACATAGGAGGATCTTACTACTCGTTTCCTTGCTCAATTCTTTCCACCGGAAAGGACCGCAAAACTCCGCAATGATATCTTGATGTTCCAACAACATCATGGAGAATCCCTCTCTAAAGCATGGACTCGTTTCAAAGACTAACTACAAAAAGTCCCTCATCATGACATCGACCTTTGGCTTCAAGTCCAAATTTTTAATGACCATGTCAATCCCGTCACGAGACGAACCATTGACCAATCGGCCAGTGGTAAACTTCGTGACCGAAACGCTGAAGAATCCTGGGCATTATTAGAGGACCTCGCCCTCTATGACAACAAAAGTTGGAACGACTCAAGGGATTTCGCTAAGCTGGTCAAGGCAATCGCTTTGCCTCAAGATGTCCCGAGTACATCCGATCGCCGCCTCATTGAGCTCGAAAATCAAGTTCAATGCTTGATGGAAGCTCATCTTGCTCCGACACAACCTACTCAAGTAAACAAAATCACTACCTCATGTGAAATTTGCAGTGGTCCCTGGTATGTGCTTAATTACACATACCTTTTACCTATAAAAACGAGCCTAAAATGACCAAAATATATCAAAAATACATTGTATTTGTGTGTTTTGTGATTTATGATTGTGCAGGTAATGGATATCAACAAAAAGGACAAAAACGAAACAAAAAGGACAAAACCGAGCCCGAGAGTGGAAAGAGCGTGAAAAGTCAAAGTCAAAAAGTCAAAGTCAAAAAGTCAAAGTCAAAAAGTCAACAAGAAAAACCAAAGCCGAAGACATAAGCATCTTATTGGGCCAACCCGTACCCAAATTAATGGGCCAAGTCAGCCCAATAAGCCTTTTTGTATAATTAAAAGCCCAAAGTATAAGCTTGAATCCATCCGGCCCAAAACAATTAATATAAGCCCAAATACATTACCCATATACCCATTAACTCTTTTTGCACCACTAGTCCCTGGGGTTTTACACCGTTAGTCCTTAAGGACTAACATGGTTAGTCCCTTATGACTAACACCCCTAACACCCGTTAACCTGTTATACCAAAACCCAGTCAAACCCACTTTCCCGCCAAAGCCAAATGTCACTGTTCATCCCTCTTGTCCAAAAACCTATCACTCTCACCTTCAACCCCACTTCACAAACCAACAAATCCACCATGGCAATCCTCTACTTTCTGATTGGTTGATGGGACAAGGACCAAATTCAATGGCTCAGATTATACTACTTGGAGCCAAAGCAAAATGGATGGCTAAGATGATGGTTTCGAGCTCACTCACACAAGAAGCACACCCTCTCATTCTCCTCACAGAAGAAACACACATTGAAGACCTAGGGGCTTCTTCATTCGGCTATAAAGAGAAGACCATTAGGGCAGCCAATGGCATCTAGTTTTTATCTAGTTTTTAGTAGCTTTTTATTGTAATTTTACAGCTTATTTAAGTTTTCTTTAAGTCTTTTAAGTTTATTGTAATTTCCTTTTCAAAGCCTTGTAATGTTTTAAAGTTTAATGAAATTTAAGTTCTTAAGTTAAAATCCTGTTTTTTAATGCACTTTATGTTTTAAGAATGTTTGTTAAGCTCTTTTAAGCTCTTATTTACTTATTAAAACTGTTTCACTTAAGCTATATTAACTTTTCCATAGTTTATATAGCTTAAGTCTTTTTCACATAAAAAATCACTCAAAAAAAGCTAAAATGGAAGATAAGCCAAATCTGGAAGGGCTTATGGGTTTTACCAGCTTATCTTTGATAAGCTGGAGCTTGTAGATCAGCTCATTAAGAGCTTATTTGCCCTTGTTTAGAGCAAAGGGCTTTGTAAGTCTCTCCTTTTCATTTTTTAGCTTAAAACTGCTTATTGCTTATTTACTGCTTATTGTTGCTTATTATTGTTGTTTATTGCTTATTTATGCTTGTTTATTGCTTATATGTCATTTACTTATGTTTTTATATAAAACTGTCTTAAATAGCTTTTAACTGCCTATTCTTATTTGCTTATTTTAAGTGCTTAATTTTGTGTTTTAATTGCTTATTTGTCTTTATTTTACCTTATGCTTAATCTGTGTTGAGTTTTTATAAGTTTTCTAAGTGGAAATCAAGCTTAAAATGGTTTTGAGATTTTTAAAGGGGAGTTTGGGTTAAGAACCAAAATGGGTCAAAAAGAGTTTTAAAACTGTTTTGGGTCATCAAGCCAACTTTAACAAGCTTTAATTTAACCTACAAGTCAGTTTTTATAAGTTTTTGGAAGTCAAGTCTAAGTTTTATGGTATTGTCTAATCATGGTTTGAATCTGTGGGTTTGTAGCTTTATAGTTTAGCTTATTTGCTTATATCTTGATTAGGAGCTTTTAAGTGTTGTTTTCTTGCTTGTTTTAAGTTCAAAATGCAGTAGAAACAAGTTTGTTAAAGTGTTCAATTGTCAGTTAAGTTTTGGTATAAAACTATCAAGTTTAGTTAAGTTTCAAAAAGGGTGATGTCCAATTTTTAGTCTTAAATTTAGGGTAGTTAATAGATGTTTTAGGTTTTGAAACTCATAGCATAAGCTCTTTGGTGTATAAGCTCAACCTGTTTGAGCTTATTTTGTTTTTTAAAACTCTTTTTCATAGCTTAAATTAGGGCTGCAGTTAGCCCTTTTGTCTTTTAGATAAAACTTAAAAAACCAAAAAAGTAGGATTTAGTGTAATCAGCCATTTTCAAAAGTCTTTTTCTAGCTTATTAATTATTCAAAATGCTTAAATATTGCTTTTTCCTATAGTTTATAGTAGTAGCTTACTCTGTTTTTAGGATATGGACATTAGATTATTGGATTTGTAGCTTGAAAATTAGCTTAAAGTTGCCTCATTAGGCTGTTTTTAGTTATGTTTTAGCCAAATTGCTTAGTTGCTTATTTGAGAATTTTAGCTGTTAGGATTGCTTAAATTATGTTTCTATTTGCTTATTAGGTTAGGATATAGGTGTTTGTGGCTTATTAGGCTTAAGCTTATAGTAGCTTATAAGCCAAGACAGTTTGATTTAAAAGCCTTAAATCTTTTAAGTCAAACCTGCTTATTTTGCTTTTCTTGCCCTTTTGCTTAGCCAAATTTGCTTATTTCTTTTTCCGGAATGCTTATTAGGTCTAGCTTTAGGTCTGTTTGAGCTTGTTAAGTTTTCTTTGTGCTTATTCCATCTTTAAAAGCCAAACATTTTTAGCCTTTAGTCACTTAGTTAAACATAGCATACTGGCACTTTTGTTAGCTTATTTCCTGCTTATTATTAAGTTTTGTAAAAAGTGCTTTCATTAAAGTTGCTTATTTTAGTGTTATAAAACTTTTTCAAAAAGAAATTTAAAAAAATAAAAATGCTATGTCGTATAGGGAAGCCCCAGGTTTAAACCCGGGACCTCAACCTTAACTGCATAGCATTTAACACCACACTCCACTACCACTCGCTTTTGGGTCTTTTTCATTTATAGTTTGTAATATTTAATATATTACTCTTATTTGTCAGTTTTGCTTATTAATGCTTTTTAGCTTTTTACCAGCTATTCGGTCAACAAATATTTTCTAGCTTGTTTATTTTTCTTAGGATCTTCATAGTTAAAGATAATTTCTTGTATTTTTTCAGAATTTTGAAAAATTAGTTAGTATTGTAATTTTTTAGATTAAATCAGTTTTTAATTCATAATAAATAAAATAAAAATCAAAAAATATAATTCTTGTTTCAAAAATTTTCTTTTATCATTTAGGAAATTAAATTTGCTTTTATAGGGTTAAAATTTGATAGTTTATGTTTTTAAGGCTCGGGTTTAGATCCCGTTATCGTTTTTCGTGTTTTAACTTTAATTGCTTTCGTTTTAGGCTTGCTTTTACTTGTGTTTGCATCTTATTTGTAGAAATAGAATCCGAGAAAAATTCAATTAGAATCATTCAAATACCTCTCCATCCTTACACCATCCACCATTACACCCTCCCGCTAATACCCCCCCCCCCCTAGTACACGTCTTAGATCCCCCCGCCGCCGGAGAAACGGATACCCCCCCTTTGGGCAAGGGTTTTTAGGACCTTTCCAAAGTATATTAAAATTAAATCCCGCTCCTCTTCAAATCGTTAACATATAATTTGACCATTTTTTAAAAATTTCGCCATGTTGACTTTAATTATAAGTTTTTTTAATCTGACCCGTTCAAAACGACCCGGTAAAATACATTTTCACGAAACGGACTCTAATGCATTTTGATGTAAAACAACATTTCGGACAACTTTTTAGTTTTTGCTGAGACCCGAAACCCAACAGATAATGACCAAAATACCCCTGCAAGTTTCTGCAGAAAATTAACTTCTTTTTAACAAAAACGCAGAATTTCTTTTATGTTTTTGACCCGTCATTACGCATTTTTAAGACTAACAAGCCTCGCGGCAAAGTAAAACGACATTCCGGACAACTTTCGTGTTTTGGCCGAAGGCCAAAACGGAACAGAAAATTAACTTTTGTTCATGAGCTGATTGGAGCTCTTATAAGTTTTCCCAAGTTAAAATGGCCGCCAAACGCTTGTTTTTAAGAGTTACGGAACCCACGATATATCGAATCAAAGCTAAGGACGACCTCTATCATGTTTTCTTGCCAAAAATCAAATTTAATAATTTTGACTAACCAAAACTCGACTAGCCAATTTTCTGCATTAAAAGTGACTTAAAAACTCCGCCAATCGTTATTTTTTGCACCCAACAAGCTTCAAAATACTCCTAGCTAACCTATCTTCGTCCACTAACATCTTCAATCAATAGTCCAACCTCAATACACAATATGCATTATGATCCATGGATTCTAAGCATAATTTTATACACATGCATACAAAATAAAAATCAATCAACATAAAAGGTTAACAAAATACTTACAAATACTTAGGAATGCAAGAAAAATCAAAACTCACAAACCCTCTTGGTCCGTTGTTTTTGCCGAAAACTAAACATCCCTTAAATACCAAAACCTTAACTTTTTATTAATCCAATTCTTGAAATATCATTTGCAATTAACCCTTGATCCTTTAATTATACCCAAAATCAATATAATCTTCATAACAAAAACTTAATAAAAGTCTTGCATGTTGTTTTTACTAGTATGGATTGATAGGAATTAATGTGGGTATGATATAGGATTGATTGGAATTGATTGAGAAATTTTTGGTGATGATTCTTGATGTTGTTGTTGTGGTTCGTCGAACACAGAGAAGGGAGGGGACAGAGAAAACGAAATTAGTAATTGTGTGTGTTTATGTTTCTATAAAACACTTTATATACTCTTGTTGACCTTCCTAATTGTCTATATAATTTCTCAGCCTTTTATAAAAATAAGGGAGTGTTTGGTTTAATGTTTTGTAGGAGCTAATTAAAAGAAAAGGGGTGTTTGGTTTTTAGTTTTGATGGAGCCTAAAATAATTAAAGAGGGTGTTTGGTTTATATTTTATTTTTATAAATTATATTTTATTTTATTTTTCTAAAATATTTATACCACAATATTTGTTTTAAAATACTTAGTTAAAATACTAAAAATTGTAAAACACTATTTTGACACGGTTTCGGCCAAACGCGGATAAAAGTCAAAAAATATTAAAATGAAAAATAAATAAGCTTTCGAAGCTAAAATATGGAATTATTAATTTCTCAAACGTTAAAATGGATAAATATTCAAGGCACGATTCGCAACTAGCTAAAACGACGATTTCCGTTAAAACGGCTAATAATAAAAATAATAAATTCCATAAAAATTAGAAATAGAATTTAGAGTTCGGTTTAAATATTGATCTTAAATTCAGAAATGTTACATTATCTACCTCTTAAGGGTGCGCCGTCCCGGTGCTCAATTCTCTTTATTCGTCGTATGGTTACATGTAAAGAGATGAGGATATACTCAGGTCCTCGTCGAGGTTTCCAACAAAATTTGAATGAACAATAGTCAAAGCATCAAATATATGCAATGAACATGAGCGAACGGACGGATTGAATGTCGTGAGAATCCGTAAAAGGAAGGATTAGATACATGACTCGAAGAAAAAGCCATTGGAATGAAGAATTTAACAAGCCGTCAATTCTTGGAAGCGGTAAGTGGTTCATTACTATTAGCTTATCAAATTCGCGGCGGGCGATACACATTCGGAAAAATCCATATAACAAATTACGAGTCGAAAGGAGTTCATAGCCCGAAGAATGATTCGTACGGACGAACGCACGCTATGTCGGATGCACATAAGCCCACTCATTCACAATTTGTCACTTACATAAAGAGGCGTCCCAATCCATGTAAGTGAAGAATTTATGAACTTATGGCTCGGCGGTTTATAATTTCCTTATTCAAATGAAGAAGCGTCCCAATTCATTTCAATAAGATGATTATAAATCATCCTACTTAAGTATGGCTGACACAAAACAAAGTATCACAACAAGATCAAATGCAACATTAAGTAAAGGTGTGTCTCCTTAGCGGCATGATTCTTCAAAATCATAGGAAGTAACGAGAAGAATAATAAGACATTAGTCAATCGCGTTCCAAAGTCAAGTGCCAAAAGACGACACGATCTGAGGTGACAAGTTAAAGTAATACTCACATCGAATGTAAGACTTCAAAATGATGGATTACGAAGCAATATATGCAATTCAAAAGTATAAGAAGAGTGTTCACAATCGAGGGTCGAATGATAAAATAACTAGTGGAATTGACAAACTACACCGAATTTCAATATCATCAATAGGAAATAAAGTAAGGTCGCGTAAATGTTTCAGAGATACACAATATATTGAAGTAAACAAACTCATTAAGACGTACCATAGTACTATACACATATGTAAGTAATTATTATTACGTAGACGATTTCGCCTTTAGGCTTAGATTAGCACAGGCATCAAATCAAGCTCGATTGAAAAGCATCACTAAATTATACGCAACATGCAGGTAGGCGTACCCACGATCCAAATTCTAATCATACGTTAGCCATAACACCAAGGCGACACAACGACCGTAAATAGTTAAACTCACACAAATCACTTCTATATAAATAGACGGCAATCCAGAAGATGACCAAAAGAGATTGAAAGAAGGTAGCTCATATACGTACGGGTATCCTTATACGATACTAGTATTGATGTTCGAGTGAGAAAATAAGAAAACAAGAATTACGTGATAATCGGAGTGGTCAATATATATATATATATATAATCAACCGATATAAGGTAAATAGTAAGGCGTCATAAGATAGAAGTAAGAGAGCGAAGTCATAACTAAGTGTTATATACTCATTATTGCTAGAAACAAAGAGTCTTAACAGTTGTTTATTATGAATGTAGGGACAAACGGTGCAATAACAGTTCCCTTTGGAGGACTAACCGGCTGTTTTAAAGGAATAAGGACAAACGGTGTTATAATGTTTTAACAAAGAGGGTTATTAATCAAACAATGGATGAATGGAGAATTGGTTACAAAGTCCACAGGCTGAAAATGCAAAGTTCTAATTTTAATTAATAATAATAACAAAAAAAACGTTCCCTCCATTTTTTGACTTTCTTCTTCGTTATAAAAAATTAGAAAATGGAACGAGTATTGTTTCTTTCTCGCGGAATGCTACGATGATCGTCGGTGAAAAGAAAATATACCACATTGATGAAAACGAGTTCACGGTCACGATGGTATAAGTTAGAAGTCCCGTGGATAACCAAAACACGAACCCGTAAAACCGGAACAACACGAATGAGTACGAATGAGCACATTGTTCTTAATAATTGGTCTTCAGTGATCAAAACGCATGATTTGAAGACAAACCGCAGGGCTTCAGGTCAAAAAGCAACATCACTTTCAAGCTAGTACATACGTCGTTTTCTCTATTCCAAAAGTGGTAAAGCTACCAAAATGCAAGACTGTTGAGTATGCATAAATAAGCTCTATAAACCATTGAGTGAATCTATAGAGTTTGTAAGAGATAAAAGAGAACACAAGTTTTGGTTCATCGAGTGACTTGTTTACGACAAGCCCATTATCCACGTTCTATTGCAATGAGCTCATGACACGAAGCCTTAACGTTAACACGTTTCTTGTTATAAAAATCAGATGGCCCCATAACTAGGTATATTGCTTTATTACCAAATTCTAAATCACAAATTGGGTCTTGACTGGGTGCTCGAAGGATTCGATTCATACCCCTGGACAGGGCTGTCAAACCCAATAGATCTATTCTTTGTACTATCGCTCACCCATTAATTAGGCACTTATTAACAGTCATGATTTGGGGTCAATTGGCAATAACTACTCAGCAAATTGATCTCCTATTTGGGTCTAAGCATACCATAAGTTTCTTTGTCCATTTATAAAACAAGCATTTATCAAACATGTATAAAAAATCAGTGTAAGCAATAAAAGCTTTAGTAAAAACATTCATGTAACGCTTATGTAGTATAACCGATAAGTTATTCGGAAAAACAAGCATGTATCAAACAGTATTAGAAATCAATGTGGTAGACAAGTAAGTTTTATAAAACAAATATGTAACGCTTATGAAATGGAATCAATAAGTGTATTTGGTAAAAACATCAAGTATTCTCTCCCCGAAAATATATATGAAAACCATTAAAGAAGAAATGATTAGGGCTATGAACTCACCTTTGATCACGACCACGACTTCAATTAAACGAATAATATCACAAACGAATCAGCAACGAAAAAATCTTCGACCACGACCCTATAATTAATTGCTTCGGTTACACTACGTATAACATACGATTAACGATGCGTACATCGTTTCGACGGAAACATATATATATATATATATATATATATATATATATATATATATATATATATATATGCATACATACATATATGTGATGAGAAATCTACTTGCGCGTCCTAAATCTTAACACTTAGCATATTTTGTATACTATTTATCATTCAATTATAATTTGCATTACTTTATTGAAAACTTTCTATTTCCGGTAAGTTTCTATTTTTAGAAAGTTACTATTTTTGGAAAGTTGCCATTTTTTGTAAGTCTCGACCTTCGTTTATATTTATAACAATATTTATTTATCTCATCGAGCCTTCGGACTCCCAATAAATGTTAGTTTTAATGTTAATAACGGTCAAATATTACGAAAAACACTATTTTTAATACTTTACGTTTTATAAAATCTACCACGGTCTTTAAAAAAAATTACTTATAATAGAATAATAATCGATGTCATTTTATTATCGGTAATAATATTTTAAACAGTATAACGATTTATTAAAGGTACTCGTTGACTTTACATATACCTTTTTAAATAGTATAGTTTATATTCTAGTGCTAACACAACCAAAACGACCCACTAGTCATTTTTCACAACTAGGACGTAGAAGAGATTTTTATGCGAACGTCGTTCCGAACAACTTTACAGTTTTCTTAGTCGAAGACTTGAATCTCGACTTATAATTACCAAAAACCCTTACGAGAAACGCTGAACTTTTATATTTTTATTAATAATGCAGAAGTTTGACTTTTGTTTTTGACCCGTCATATTACATTTTCACGACTTTGACCAAAAAGATGTTTTATGTAAAACGTCATTCCCAACAACTTTCGTGTTTCGCCGGAAGGCCGAAAGCGAATCAAAAGTGCGATAAAAAGGGATATCTAAAAAGGATGGTACAATTGGGGGGTGATAAAAGACTATAAAATCCTGACAGCAAGCGTTATTTACATAAGTGCTGAATTTTAATATTTCAAATATATATCTCGTTTTCGCCATAACTTTTTCGTTATTAAGAGTTAGAAGACTCATTTTATATTAAAACGATCGCAAAAATATAATTTATCATATTCTACAAACAAATTTCCAATTTTATAAAATCTTGAACCCCGAATCATGGGGACTGTTTTCTGGTCTAAAATGACTCGATACAAAAGGCGTTAAATCTCGTTTTCGACCCAAAAACTCGTCCAAAATACATCTAATATGACTTAGAATTTTATGTTAATCCTACTTTAACATCAATATCACTATATTCTATACGCCGCATGTTTCAATCGATTTCATCACATATATAAAAATTGAATCAATAAATGAAATAATTGAAATAAATATAAAAAGGAAGGCTCACAATGCTATCGGAAGACAAAAGTCGAAATAAAAGTCCACTATGCTCCGTCCCTTTGGTCCTATCCGCAACGTCGCCCCCCCTTCCCCCCCCTCTCTCCCTACGTCCCCTCCCCCTTATTTCTCCCCCACCCCCGTCCCCCCCCACCCCCTCCCTCCCTCCCCCACCCCCTCCCCCCCTCACCCTTAACCGACCCGAACCAAATCAAAACTTGAACCAACCCGAATAATAATCATTCAACAAAATAAATAAATCCACACCCCCCTTTTTTTTGTCTTTTGTCTGGTTCGAACACCAACCAAACCCGAAACCCTCTTTATTTTCAAAATATTCAACTTCAAACCAAACCTTGTTGCATGTCAATTTTTCTTCCATGGATGATTAAGGTATCACCATCCAAATAATATTTGGTGACTTAGAAAAATTAAAACACCAAAGGTGTTTCTTTGTTGGTTCGTCCGAACCCAAAAAATAAGGAGAAGAAATAAATACATCCACTTGGTTTTTGTTAACCTATGTTATTTTTGATGAGATTTAAAAAGATTTCAATAAATCAAATTTGAAAATTGTTTTTTGTTCGGTGAATTATTTTCGGCAGAGAAAGAGATACAAAAAAAAGAAATAACAAAATTGACTTTTGAGGTGAGGTAAAGTGAGTTTGGGAGAGAAGTAACAGTACCATTATAACTTGGGGAGACCAAAATATTGGAGTGTGTTGTTAGGTACTATGCGGCAGCTCAGGCCTCTGGCATGCAAAAGTAATTATTTTTTAAAAAAATTTTTACTTGAAATATCTTGTGTATAAGTTTAATTTAAAAGATAACTTGTACACTATTTAAATAAAACGCGAGTATAAATCCGAGCTTTGGCCAAGGCGTCAGAGACAAGACGGACACGGTTCGAGGTAATATTTCATGATCATTTAAAAATAATGATGAGATGCGTGCCGTAAATTTATACGATGCTCAACAACAATTAACTAACCGCGATTCAAACGTCCACTCGCGAAACGTCAAAAATAAGAAATTATTAAATCTTTCATCTCAAAACATTTCATAATAAAATACGAAAATATTAACTATCGACAAATAAAATTTTAAATGTCGACTCTCGCGAAAATCGTAAAATAATATTTACGACGTCGAGTTCGCGACCGTCGTACGCGTCGAAAAACTCGAGTTGTTAAACTTGGGGACCAAGCCATTACAGACTTGGATCTGCCTTGTGCATCAACATAGTAAAATATTTTAAAGTTCATTGATGCACCATTTTACTGGAAGACAATTACAAAAACTTTTTTGCTTTGTCTCCACACCAACATGTGAGGCCAAACAGCATTAGGCTCTCATTTCCCTTTATTATCACTTACTAACGGCTTTGCCCAATATAGTAACATTTCCCCTAATCATCATTAACTCTTATCATTGAAATAACTTGTTCTTATTTGTTGTAAAACTTGGTAACAATGTCTTCTAACATGTGATATGTGCCCTCTATAAAACATTTGAAGCAAGTCCTATCTGCAACAGTTCCCTATTGGTCTTGGTAGGACAGAATTAATTGGTCTGCCAGAATTAACTGATACTAGCTAGCTCTTTGAAGCGTTTCCCAACAGTATTTTGTTTTTTAAGGCCAGATTTCCATTAGGACTGCCCTATTTGGAACAAAATTTATTTTCGATGATGTGAGTTCATACTTTGGAGCAAATTGTTGATATTACCCTATAGCATTGTTCCAAACGAGGTTTTGTGCCTTTTATACTTTCATAGAAATCACAATCTTTAATTAAATGGTTAAAACTGCCACATACATAATAAGCTTTATTTTTAAACTAAAAAATTAGCTTTCTAATTCTAAGTCATAAAAAAATCAAGTTTCCTTGTTACCTCTATGACGTTGTTGTTATTCCTATGGTATTTAGCTTGTTTATTGTTCTCTACCTTCTTAATAGACTCCCTAGGTGATTTGACATGCTTATTAGATTTAACAAATTCTACTTTAGCAAAACTAGATTTTCTCTATTTAGACTTAGGCTCAGTCTCATTCTCATCCTCACTGTCAGATTTCTAATCTCCAATAAGTGGTTCACTAACAGACTTAGGTTTTGACTCACTAGTCTTAGCTTTACTTGTTGCAATATCAGGTACACTAGTTACTGACTCACTAAAAACATATTCATCCACAGACAAGTACCAAATCAGGTTAAGGAATAAGTTCACTATAAAGGGGAGGGGGGGAACAACATGATACTCTATGCATGTTTTGTACTTATCATTCACCTGACATCAACACTTTGACTATTATACCCCCCACTAGTCTTGAACTTATCACTTACTTGAATATCTAAAAGTTTGCTTAGATTCTTAGTAAATTGACCTCTTCTGTGGCAATTATAGACACTTCCAACTGTTGTTCTGGTCAAAAGCCAATGGTATCAGTCCCATTAACACCTAGATTCCTTCCTGTCTACCTTGATAAAATTCTCCTGTGCTCTCATTTGTCAGCATCGCCATCTACCACTTCAAGTCCATCCTTCTAAATCATCAAGATTAATTAGCTTTAGGTCAGCATTGGTCTAAATTGTAGAACTGTTAGAACTGACTATCAAGAGAAGGATAGATCATTGCACGCATCAAACTATCAACCTTTTGTAAAGCGTAGAGAGCATTAGCATTGGAGTTATAGCAGCAAAAACACCATGAGCTAGTCTTAACTGTTTTCTTCATTAGTGCTAGCCATTGATATTTGAAACAACAAAAGCTACGTTTTATGTATTTTGGCTTGTGCTAGATGACCCCATGACTTCAGATTCATAAATATTTAGATTGTTGTACAAGACATCCATGCTTAGAGTTTCTAAATCTGGTTTGTTTCTCCAAATCAGGGTATGAGTTGGCAGACTTCTTAATAACTTCAGATTCAAATTTTCTTGAAAAATAATTTCTCCATGGATCTCTAGCTGACTGATAAGCTTTTACAGCCTATCATAAATCTAATCAGTACTCTTTTGATCTCCTTTCTATCAAATTCTCATACTACAATTTAACACACACTGTATTCTGTACTTCTTAACATCCTTATTACCTCCAAACAACGTTCCTCTAAGCTTCCCATCAAAGACCTTGCAACTTTTGTAGGAGTTAAACTTTAGTGATGTTTCATTGGAAGAGCCATAAACAACTACCTCTCGCCTTTAAACACATTCTTCCTTGTAGCATCTGATCTGTCATTAGTAGGTATGTACTAAATTGTCTCAACAGCCATCACAGTCTGTGTTGTAGAGGCGATCACCATTTAAGATTACTTCCCAAAGAGCATAATCAAGTCTATAAAAGTTACTGCTTCAAGATCCACAATTTCCAAAGCTCAAATTCATTGTATAAGTACTAGAAGTTTTTGCAGCATCAAACACTTGTGCTGGTACTGACTCCCATATTATCAACAAACAAATAAATCTGAATGTGTAGATTGTTCCTTCATATTCAAAGTTCTCAACAATCTCTGATACTACTTGTTGACCAAACTTGAATAGATCTTGCATAGCTTATAAAAGGACTTAGTAGTATTGAATAAATCTCAAGACAACTATGGTAACACTTTGATTGAAATATATCAAAGACTATGCGAAATCTAGTCTATGATACTAAGAAGAATAAACAATAAACAGT
This sequence comes from Tanacetum coccineum, assembly GCA_026074375.1. Lineage (NCBI taxonomy): Eukaryota > Viridiplantae > Streptophyta > Magnoliopsida > Asterales > Asteraceae > Tanacetum > Tanacetum coccineum. The sequence goes on from BQNB010058742.1 coordinate 15,836, forward strand.
AACAAACAAGATTGTATAATACCAAACATAAAGCCTTAAAATAATAATATGAACAACAAGATAGTGTTAGGGTTATACAAAACCTTGAAGCTATAACAAAATGATTTCTAGATGATATGAAGATGAGATAATAAATAGAAAAATTAATATATAAGATAATATATATATATATATAATATATATATATATCTATATATCAAAACACCATGCCCGTTATCCTTTTATACACCAAGGAAACCTAATGGCATATAACGCGTTTTCTAAACATACATATCTTTTCCCTACATTATCTTCATACATCTCCTTTAGCATTACTAACAAACTAACAGTACTAACAGAACTCTAATAACAGAAACTCATCTAGGCAGATAGTAACGCAAAAAACTAGCAAGTAGAACCTTTACAACTAGCAGTATAATGACTTAGTATAATTTCTCTGAACTTCACGATTAGTAGAAATAATAACACTATCAGTAACTTCTATATTTAGCAGCAGTAACTTCAACAACACTCAGATGTCTTTTTCCTAACAATTTTAGTGTGAAAAATAGGACAAGTAAACATTTTAATTCCATCCCCTCACTTGAATTATACAACGTCCTCATTGTATATATAAAACATTAATTATGGGAATTTAAAAAGAATTAGAATGAGAAACTCCCCTGTATAGCTCTGTATAGATTCTCCAAGTTGCGTTTACGAGCAAGATTGTGTGCTGAAAAAGCATTGGAATCCTAGCACGAACAACACACACATAGAATTCCAAAAAATATGCATTCCACCAACTTCGTCGATATTTATTTCTTGAGGTCCTATATAAAATATAGGAAGAAACAATGCTTCCGTATCATTGGGTACGCTACGTTTTAATTTAAACTAAACTAAACAAACTAAACCGGGTCAATCTGGTAGATACGGCTTATCAGTTTAGTGGAATACGCCGTCTTCAAAATCTAAAACATAATGTTTTTTAAAGTCAATAAAAATAAAGACCTGAAACGTCCAGACAAACAATACAGCCGAAAGGTATAGCAGCAATACGCCGTATTGGTGTCTGGGAAGACAGACTCGATAACAAAATTAAATAACAATCCGGGTTGTCTCCCGGGAAGCACTTTTGTTTACAGCGAAGTCTTTAAGTTAGACTTTTCTTCAGCTTCCTTTTCACTCCATCTCATGCACGCTAATGTGCCCGCGTGTGAGCCATATATAATTATTCCAACTTCCATCACGAATGTAATTAGCGTCCTCCTTCTAAACTCCTTTGTAGAACCCCTTAAGCTTATGTATGACATGCGAGATATCCCATTCTTTCTAAATCCACATCACTTACCTCAGTAATGGTGGGATTTTGTTGCATTGCACTAAAGTGTGGTTTTAATGCCTTGGATTTATCGCTCCATATGGTAAGTTACTTTGTCTTCACATTGTAAATGGTCAAATCCTTCCCCTTTGAATTGTTTATTTGTTTTAAATTCCCAGACATCTCTTCAAGAATGGTTCCCCAAAAATAACATCGCTCATTCCTTCATCACGATAAGCATCCATATCCTCAAAAACTGCAAATTTAGTCATAATAGAAAAGTTTCCAACAAAAAAAGACACATTCATTAGAGGCCCCTACAACCATTATGTTCCTTTGTACACCAACTTATCTTTATTATTGGAAATATGAAACTTTTAGACACACATTGACATACTACATAATGGAAAAAGTAGCGTGAGTAAATTCAAATCCTATCATGCATGAAAACATTAGAATTGGTGAGCACAATCTATAATGATTTTCTATCGATCCCATCACAATAACTAGGTATCATTAATTCCATAACAAGTCTTCATCCACTAGTTCTAAAATCCTCAATACCCACCGTTCCTCAAAGTGGGCATTAAATCATCACCTTGATTTCATCTAAGCTCAAATGGTTAATTTTAGAATCATTTATTTAATATATCTTCCCAATAAAGGGTCAATATTATATTATTACAACACCAAATTCTCTCCCATAAAGCTAGCTTTCTAAATCAAGTTCCATTCTTTCTCTCAAACTTAGCATGTAGACCCTCTTAATTACTACTAGCAGGTTTAACACTTTTGAAAATAATATTTTCTTCCCCAACCCTGATAAGATCGTTTATAGCTCAAGATTGATTAGATCTTATATATACTATGAGTCGAACATGAACAATGATTTGATAACACGTCATCAAATAAAAAAAGAACACAATCAATAGTTTATCACAAAGTTTTTCTTATTGAACGTTTCCCTAATACCCCAACTATAAATTGGGCTACAACCAACTAACTAAGGTGTACTATCGACTCTCATCAGTCGACTTGCTATCGTAACATCTAGACTCACATTGGGAAGAGCTCTAGTTTTTCCTAAGGATGGATAATAAACCATAGCCCTAAATCTCTATAAAATTGAGAGATCATGGACTTACACAGGAATAAAATCAAATAGATAAGGAAACTATTTAAATTACATTAAACCACATTAATAAGTTTCGCTAAATTATCATGTAGAATATCATTGACCAAGTCCTTCATATTTCTCCATCAGCTTGTATAGTTATATAATCGAACCGACTTGATCCTTTTGTTTTATTCTTTTAATCATTTTGACTCATCAAATCGAACCATAAATCTTCTACACCTTATTTGATGATGACAAAACAAACAAAGTCATTTACGAACTTCATCCATAAAGCCAAAGCTTCCCCTAAGTTTGAGATGTAATCCACACTCCCTTAATGAAACAAACTTCCAAGCTTCTTTTATATCATTCACCTACATATAATACGCCGCAATCAATAAACCAGTAATCTCTCCCTTTATTGTAATCACTAATAGGGGACTTCTATAGATATGCAACTTTGTATTATGAACACTACCTAACCATATACCACAACTACTAATCCGCAACCACTTAATTTAAAATAGACCGCCATAAGCAAACAAAATAAAAATAACATTGACAGTAGAAAACACCAACAGCAGTAGTAATAAATAACTACGTATAAAGAAACAACTTCCCCTCAAGTGGGTGCATTAGATGGTTAAACACAGTTATATCAATAAGCCTTCCCACTGAAAGCCAATATGAATACCATCTCTAGAATCTCGAACTTCAATAGCATCTATGTAGTTATCACTATGAAGAAAAACAGAGTATTAACGAATTTTATGAAGAAGTTAGAAAAATCCCATACTTGTGTCATAATGTCTTGCACGTAATCCCCACGTGACGATCAATAAATATTTGAAATATAAGTAACCACAACCTCTTGACAACATCCTCATCTTCTATGAGACACATACAAGTGATAGCGAAATGGTGAGAAAGATCACCTTAAGAAAATCACACACCTTGCTAATTTGACAGTCTTCGTCACACCATTTGTAAGCACGAACAAGTAATCTCATTAAAGTCATAGCCAGCAAAACTAAACTTAATATATGATAAGATTACGCACTGTGAAACTCCAACTAACAACATGAAATAGGCCAATATTCAATGTCCCTTCCGTAATCACATCTTCAAATAATCTCCACACCGAGCATAAAATCAATAAGAATAAACCTATTTGAAAAATAGCTTCTGACCCAGAACCAATACATAACTAACTGATTCGAACAATACAAATCCAGGATTTAATAAGGTTATCGGATGACACAAGCAGTGCAAACTCTTTCTCGAACGACACGAACAATATTAATCACCTTCGAGCAGCATCAAGAAAAACCCAAGATAGAAAGTACTCAAACAATATTATGGCTTGAACCCCCTTAGCATCATATACATCCCATTGCTCGATTAATATTAAATAATCATCTAAAAATCAACTTAAAGCTCAAACGTATTGAAAACTGTTACAAAATTCTCGAATCCAACATGAACACACTTCGTCTTCAAACAATTGTATACTGTATACATCATACCCTACACGCACACCTTTTCACCTGCTGTTCACTATTCGAACAGTACCAATGCATAATAACAACACAAATCTTTTGCATGTACATGACAACATTAATAACTTTGTTTTATTGCAAACTCACCATGTGTGAACAGTAGCGAGCAACCATCAAAAGTACTTTACACAAATCTCTTTTCAAGAAGCCATATCTTCTATTTTATAACCAATCTTATCCCCACCCCCCCCCTAGCTAAAACATATCTCTTTGTCACCACACTCTCCCTAACTCCTAACAATAATACTTCACGCAATAAATCAGGTCAGAGAATCAAAGAAATCTTGCAAAAGATTAATGTTATTATGCAGCAAACAACTCATAAACACAAATCCTCGTATGTGTTTACGTCAGATTCGCCAGCAGGTTCTTTTGATCATCAACGAACCCTTATATGAATGTACCTGCTGCCAATACAATCTGTATAATGAAACAATCACCATCCTTTGCTGCTGCTGCTATTTTTATAAAACACCATAATCAATCACATTCAGAACATATGAAGATTTTAAGAATCACCAACGAAATCCATGCCCATTCAAGGGGATGAAATTAGGTCTATCAAACATATATTTCTTCACCATACATCAGACGAAGCAATGAACTTAAAGGCGACTTGCACCAATCTTCACACGCCATGCAAACAAGACGAACACATATCCAACCAAAAAGATACACAAACCCTATTAGGGTTTTATCAATTAGAGTACAATGATTCAACAGAATCCTAACTTCCATCTCATCATCAAGAACCATATTACCAAAACCCTATTAGGGTTTCCTAGATCTTGCTTGTATCACATCATATACGAAAATGTAACTGGATCAATATGATATACACCTTTGAAAACTAGCAGTACTCTGATTTAAATTATAATCATAAAACCATCACGACATCAAACAAAAATAATCAAAGTGTCGCAAAAGCTCTAACTTCACCAAAGTATAAAGACAACACTTTAAAGTGTCGCGAAAGCTCTAACTTCACCAAAATCAGCCAATACACCAAAAAAGAAAATCGTACCTTCTTTTTCCTTCATAGCATGGCATCAACAAACCTTGTAGATCCTAGACCATGAGCCCCGAGCTCTGAATACCATATGATAAGTATCGTTTATAGACTCAAATTGATTCTAGATCTTATATATCGAGGATGAACAATAACAATAAACTGATAAACACAGCAGCGGAATAAATAAAGAATCCCAATCAAAGGTTAGAATAAGGTTATATTTAATCTAACGTTTTCCCTATAACCCTAACTATAATTTGGGGCTACACCAACTAACAATGGTGTACTATTCGACTCTCATCAGTTGACTTGCTATCTAACTATCTAGACTCCCATTAGGAGACTGCTAGTTTTCTATGGATGGATATATAAAACCTATGTCTGTGATCTCTTTATTATAAGGAGAAGATCATGAACTTACAAAGGAAGAAAATTAATAGATAAGGAAACTATTTAAATACATTTAACTACATTAATATGTTTCCTAATTATCCAGTAGAATTATTTGACCAAATCATCAACTTTCTCCACCACATTGTAGATTTTATAATGATGACATTGATTCCTTTGTTTCATATCTTTATCATTTTGCACATCAAATCAAGAATCCAACAAACCCTAAAAGTAATATTTCCATTTGTAAACATCAACTTGCAACGGGCGGTAGACAAGAATGGTCTTCTGATGATCAATGTACTTTGATATCCACGCATATCAAGAATTAAAAAGTTTGATGGTCAAAGTAATTTACCAATTCCTATAGTACTCTATTACAATAATTCCTTTTGATATATCACATTCCTATCTGCCAATTCATTGTCCAGCTTATGTAGTAGCTAAATTCGCCTAATCCTCAAGAGGCATAACACTAACGCTAGCTCCTAAGTCAACAAGGTAATTTGTGTCAAAGCAGTAATTATTAAATAAACAAGGTAGATGAAACTCTCTGGGTCTTTCTCCTTCGGGTATGTGTTATTGATATACAAGCAGCCATAAGCATCGTGAATTTTTGTCAATGTTCCCCCTCTTCAACTTCACAGTATGATATATCTAAACGACTTGGAAACAGGAAAAGTTGTTAGTCAAGATTTGTATTGACCATTGATCGGAAGTATGTGGGAATGATCCAATACGGCGTATCGAGTATGAACCACATTCAATAATTGGTTAAAATTGAATTGACTTGTCTCTTGGTTTGTTTTGACTTAAGCTTGGTAAGGCATCCAAATCCCCTTTCTGTAGTACCTTGCTCATTTTCCCAATATTGTATTTAAAAATTTTTGATAGATGCTCCTGGTTCCATAAAAGTAGCATCTATCGAAGCTCGGATTCCTTTGATCAAAGTTGTGAATTTCATCATGTCTCTTTGCTGATTCACTCATGAAATTTGCTAGTGGAATCTTCCATAGATTGACCTTCGTTCTTCTTTATGAAATAATACGTTTTGTTCCTTGATAGTACCCATATGAGTTTGTTTCTCTATAACCCCTCCTTTGAAAAGGTCTACGCAAATTGCATGTAGTAACTTCTCCTAAGGTTTTCCCTTCATCTTAGTGGCAATCTTCGATGTAATAGGTTGCCTTTTGCATTGTTCACATCCTACTTGTGCTGCATAAACATCTCTCTCTCACATTCACCTTTTTGATCTCCCTTCCTAGATTGTTTAGTTGTGCTTGTATAGCAGCCAGTCCGTCAGAAGTCTTCGTACTTCTTCCTCTAGATGTTCCATTGTGTCATTTTTGAGAGTATTTAACCATTTCTTAGATGGCCATTTTGGAATCTGCAGTAGTCTTAGTTAGAACGGAACCTCTTGAGTCAAGAATCTGTCATGTTGGAACATCCAACCTATTGTAGAACAAAATTACCTCATGCATCTGATTCAAATATGTGAGACACTTCACAAGAGTTCTTTAAGCTCTTCCATGCTTGATAAAGGGGTTTCATCTGGATCTTGCTGAAAGTTGTTGATTTCCTCCATTTTCTTTGCAGTTGGTCCAAGTAGGCAATATTTATTCAAAAACTTAGTCTTAAGATCTTCCCAAGTTTTAATTGAACCAGTTGGTTCGTTTCTTAGCCAATGATTTACGGCTCTAGTTAAGGATATAGGAACACGTGAGCATTAGTTGCATCAAAAAAATGTTAGGAACATAATAGTCAACTACTTTGAGAATCTTATCTCATATTCTGTTCATTTGCATCCTCCTTAACGAACCGCTAAATTTGTTTTCTTGAAGCTCCTTAAAAAATAGTCCTTTATTTTAAATTGATCTTTGCTATCAATTTTTAAGCCTCAGCGACTCTTGATCCATATTTCGTGTCAGGGTCTTGCTCATGTATTAGCTCCCATTTTTTCAGCCATTGCTTCCGCTTCATCTTCCTATGAGTATTCTTGGTCAAAAGTAATTAAATCAGTTGATCTTAATTCGTCAAGACATTAGAGTCTAGAGATTGGTCTCCTGATGATCAATTGATTGTCAAATATTTTTGTTTTTGGCTTTAAACTAAATATATAAACTATATAATACTAGATAACAATAAGCAAGCAAATAATCTACGAAAGATAAATATATAAAAAGATATGCTTCCTAAGTGAAATGTTTAGATCTTTAAGTGTGAATTAAAAATATAATTGAGTCCTTATTGATGGATCAATACTTTTCAAATAAATTATCTTCTCACAACGTTGGTTTTTATTGAAAATAATTTTTATCAAGATATCGATTACTAAATTAATGTCTAATTATTCTTACGGCTTTTGCCTGCTCGAATAACCCAAACACAAATCTAAGTAATCCAAAAATCACTAATCAATATTTCCACTTTTATAATCACACTTAATTCACTAAACAATTTATCACTTAAAGGCTAATAGAAAAGCTAAAGCTAGTAGATCTAAATGATTAAGCTATTTCAATAAGAATAAAAAAACTAAATTAAAAGGTTTTGGAAAATAAGCTAAAAAGGACAAATAAGCTATTAAATAGCTTAATTCGTTAACTAAGGGAGAAAAAAATCAAAAATAATCTAGGCTTATTTTCGAATATATAAGCTTAAAATCAAACCAAATAAGTTATAGGAGCTTGTTTGAAATAGAGGTAATAAGCTTTTAAGCAAATAGCCAAAATAAGCTTAAAAGAAAAGAAAAGAAAAATAGTGGATTAGAGAAAGAATATGCTCAAGTCACTTCCACCATAAACATCTTCATTAATAAGCTAAAAAGAGTTGATTACAATAAGCTAGATAAGCTATAAAAGCTTTTACAATAATTCCTAAAATAAGCTAAAACTATAAAAATAAGCTACACTAATTTTGATAGAGAAACTACTAAAAAACTACACTAAACTTTAATTCTCTACCAAAGAAATGAACTGCTGTGTGTCTTTTTAAAGCCCAAACCCTAAGGGGTATTTTTGTCCATTCACTGCGCCAGCCAATCAGAGCCCAAGAAACAGGGGGTATTTTGGTAATTGTTGCAGGCGGAGCGTGTGAGTGAAACTTCCAAGAAATTGCTCTCAACCACCTCATTATTAGTAATCATTGGCATGGGAATAACAGCTCACAATCAACTAGATCCACCAATTGCATCCTTACATGTGGCTTCTAGAAGTAATCATATAGGTTCGAATATCCCAAGCCAAAACGTGTCACCACATGAGTGGTACCACGTGGCATGTGGACCCACGCCAGGTCAACTGCCACGTCAGTAGCCACGTTAGTAGGTGGGGTCCACTTGATGACGTGTCAGCCACGTTAGCAGCTGACGTGGATAATACAAAAAAGAGCACCTCAGCCATACTTAAACCATGGACCTCCCGAGCAAAGCTTTAGGGCGTCCAAGGTTAACCATCGTGCTAAGGCTTCCTCTTGATTATTATATACATAACACTTAGTTTTATGGGTTGTTGGTTTGGGCCTGGTTCATTAGTTATGCAAAGGGCCAAATAAGGCCATAAAAGTTTCAAAATAAAAAGGGTCAAATATAAAAGGCCAGTACCATTGGACTCGTAATTTCATGATCTTTGCAATAGAGTACTCGGGGGATTTTTTGACTTTGTTTGAATCTCAACAAACGTGAAAACGTCGTCGAAACACACCAGAAATTATCGTTTTTGCTTTGTTTTCAATCCTTTATACCTGTAAGACATAATAACACAAACCAAACATATTTTCAATATAATTACTCATATTTTATGGTTATTAGTCTGATCTATAGTGTTTTCTAGGGTATAAATGATGTGTGTTTAAGCACACATCAAATTCCCCCACACTTAGCCATTGCTGGTCCCACATGCAATGTTTATAATACACGTCCGGAAAGAAATAATTTAACCCCCCTTAACTTAATAACCCCTCACATCAAACAAGAATAGAAAAGGTTGATTAAGAGAGTTTAAAATCATTTGTTTCTAAAGCGCCCCCGTTTAACCACTTATTCAATAATAGATAAAAACTAACTAAATTTTTTTAATAACATTATTTAAAAGGCTTAAAGAACGGGAGTTCTTCATCCTTGATTTTCACAATCCCCAAACCAAGCTTAAAATGAAATCACAGCTAAATATAAAATTAGATGCTAACACTACTCATAAATGCTAATTGTGTAAACGCGGCTACTTTTCGCTCCCTTATTTCTAATTTCCTCTAAGGATTTTATTCAGAAAACATAATGTGAAACGAGATTACTTATTTAAATATATTAAGGCCTTATTACTATAAAGGGGACCGGTTTAAACCATAATTAGTTTGAAATCCTTTCCTAAAGAGACGATATACTGAGAATAAGGTCCACATTAATGTTCTAATTTCGCATGATTTAGGGGTTATCCTTTTTATTTCATCCGAAACAACTCAACTACAAGTCCAGAGACGGAGGCTTTATTTAGATAACCACAAAGTTGAAATTTGGCTTTATTATTATTATTATTGCAACATTATTAGCCCTCGGTCCTTTAAACAATTGCAACATTAGGAGCGAACCGACCAAAAACAATAGTCTTATTTTGGCCTCAGTAATTTCCTTGACCTTTTTGAAGGCTGAGACATCGAGAGCAAACCAACAAGAAACAGCAAACTTTTATCAATCTCGGATTATTATTATTATTATTATTATTACGTCCACCCTTTAAACGACTGCAACATCGGGAGCGAACCAACATGAAATAGTGGTTTTATTTCAGTTTTTGTTTATTACATTATTATTATTATAGCCAAATTTCAAGTCATTTGATACAACACCCCGTGTTTTCATGTCATTTTACGACGTAATTTATTTTACTATTTATTTTTAGTCTCGTACGCATTTGCTTTTAATTTTAATCGTTAGGTTAAATCGCGTAAACCAAAAATTTTCATTCAACGTAAACGGGTATCAAACAATTAAAAGTTTATGTCAAGCAAGAGTTAGATAATTATTTGGAGGATAATCATTAACTTTGCACATTTTATTTTTATTGGTTACGTAAAGTGTTTACGTTTCGCCATAAAATACATTTAGGCATTCACGGAACCACCAAAACTTATCTACGCTTCAACAAATACCCATTATTATACCCAATACCCTGAGTATTATAAAACTTTACCCATTTTAACATTGTTGGCCAAATTTTACATAAAATCAACCAACTAGAAAAGAAATGCTACAAGTTTATACTTCTACACTTAATCTATACATATTAAAACTACAAGTAATGCAAGATATTACCACAAAATATCTAAGACTCATCTAGCTCATTTCCCTCCCATAAATTTCATGGCTTATGTGCTTCTTAGGGGACATAGAGCACAAAATGAACCAACTAAGGACTTTGTACAAACCTAGACTCATTTTAACCTAGCCATGACTAGTATTTTTGACAAATAATCTCCTTGTTTCACTCATCTTGTCCAACCAAGGTCTTGGTCTTCCTAATAATATCTTGGACTCATTTCTAGTAGTATATAAAGGCAAGACTAGTAAGATAACTTACACATACAATTCCTTAACCAAAAACTTCACACAAAACTCTCTCTTTGTCCTCCCTAGCCCACGGCTCACATATAACACCCACAAACAATCCATATAGTTTTTCCTAGCAAGTATTAAAGTGTTCTAGTATCATACCTAAGATATTCTAAGGTGTATTGAAGGCTTGGTTTAGCATTTATAAGGGTTTAATCAAGAAAATTCAAGATTAGGGTTTCTTGAAAAGTTAGGGTTTTCTAGTCTTGGAAGCTTGGGTTTTGATTCTAAACTAAGGTTTAAAACTTGTTACTCTTCATCATACATCAACTTAAGGTCATCTAAAAACCCTATACTCTTTACACTTGGGATTTTATATGTATATAATATTTATATAGTAAATCACCATCTAGGAAATGTTATAAGTGTATAAAATGGATTTTTATCTTGATCATGGTTCAAAGTACATTTTTTGTATGTTATTATGGTGTTAAAAACATCTTAGAAAAGAAGAACATACATTATACAAGTGTTGATTAATTTATAAAAAGTATATATAAATTAATTGTTGAAAAGATTATTTATTAAGTTTATAAATTAAATCATGAAATATACAAAAACCTACTGTCCAAATTCGAATTTTAAAACATGGATTTTATATTTTATAAAAATAGTGCATCTTATGACGATTCCGAATATGTAAAGAACTCAAAAATCCAAATTATAACGAAGGAGATACGGAGTATACAAGATTTCAATAAAAAGCGTTTTTATAAAAGTAATTTTATAAAAACTTTATACTTTTTAAATCTGATAAAAATAAGTGAATATTTTTCATAGCAATTACATATTAAAATTCAAAACACTAAGAAACATAAAAATTGGATCAATAACGAAGAAGTTATGCTATTTGCAAGTTTACGATAATTAAAGTTATAAAAATAATTTTATAAAGTGTACGAACAGTAAAAATCACTGTTCATCATTGGGTTAAAAATATTAAAATGTAATATTTTAGTACATCTTCATAACACGAAACCGTGGACATAAAGAACGTACAAAACGGAGTTAAAACGCGAAAGATACGCACTATTTTATACTTGTGCACTATTTCCCTGACATGAATAGTGTTGATTCGTTTTTAATAAAAAAAATTATGAAACATTTTAGAATCACATAAATAATATTTATACATGTTTTAAACTTTATAAATATAATTTTACAAAGGCGATCAAACTATTTATATGATTATACGAGTACAAATACATGGTTATTATTTATCAACTGCGATTTAAATATTATTTCACAAATACATTTAGATGGTGATGTAGCTATATAGAATTATATACGATATTAGTTATTCAAAGTGCTTAGTACTCGTACGACCTATAATTAATTAGGTTGCCTTCGGTCATACGCGAGACGTATACACTCCTTTGATATTTGTTAACTATCCATTCACTCGAAGTGAGTTTATAGCCCCACGTTTTACTTGTTTTACATATACTTTACAACTTTTGGTATGAGAACATGCTCGTTTCCAATTTCATTTACATGATTGGTTTGAATTCATTACATGTGCATTTACAATTCGTTTTACAAACTGGTCTACATACTCAATTACTTATTTTGGGACGAAATACATTGCTTGTTTCACTTTATTTTTGAAAATAAGGACATTACTTTATTTTTACCCAAATGATTACGGATTAGCTTAAGCGGATTGAACTGTTAACTACAAGTTGGTAGGCGTGAGTGTTATAATATAGATCTATTGGGGTGTGACAATCCCCGTTTAGATGACTAGCTATCACTAGACAAACAAACGTTATACCATGTCGGAGTACAAAACTATACATACATGAGCGTGAAATTTTACCGTGCCTTGAATAAGGTGGCATACACCCAAGTCTGAGCCACAGTTTCATGAACTTAGAGTAATCGTAATCATTGTTTTATACACTGGTGAATATTTACGTCGCCTTGAATAAAGTGGCAATACATACTTTGAACAATGGTGGTCCAACTATACTTAACTTTTGTGACTATTGTATGGGATACAATAATCATACACATCGTTGATTTCCAACATTCATACATACATTTTGGTGAACATTTAAGGATTGAAACAGTCATACATACTTTACAAAATATTAGTTCAACATTTATACTTAAAAAACGTATAAACTCACCAACTTTATGTTGACACTTTTAAGCATGTTTTTCTTAGGTGAATTAGATGCTTGGCTTACTTGATGTGCATTAGAGTCTATACAATACAAGATTACTTTTCAAATGACACGTTTAGAGGTCGTTCTCTCATAGCTTGTGCAATGTACTTATGAAGTAACGCTACCAGACATATTTCTGCTGCGACCTATTTTCAGGGTGTTACAAATTGGTACCAGAGCCAAGGTCATAGAGAACTAGGTTGCATTTTACCTAGACTATAACCGTTTTACAAACATTGCATCATACAAAAGGGTTTTAATGGGACATACATACACTGTTTGTTGCATTAGTTGGTCATACTAGATCTTTACATGATTCATATACGTATTTATATTATAGTACGTATATTACTATGAGGGTCTTGCTTATATATACAAAGATATGTTTACATTCTTTTATACACACTCTACAAATTATTTATATAAAGGTTATTTATATGAATACTAGAACATTCTCAAAACATTACGAATAACGTGATGGTCTAAAAACTCTTACTAAACTTTAACATATCATCTCGCAACATTCCACCTTCAGAACACGACTTAGATAACTAAACTAATCTTATTTTATTACTCCTCTAATTTTGAAGAACAATGACAACTACGAATCAAGGGATGAGCGTTGAGGAAATTGAAAAGATTGTAGCCCAGCGAGTGGCTAATGCTATCGAGGCTATTGCTATCTATGAGTCAATGAACCAGACCAAACAACAGGAAAACAAAGTAGCAGGGAATGCTAGTAACAAAAGGAAGTGGGAAGGTGACCATAATAGAAACTCTAGCCAACAACAAAACAAAGAGCATAAGGTGTTTAGAGAACACACTATTAGGCTAAGCAATAAGGAAGACTATGCTGGAAATCTACCATTGTGTAAGAGGTGCAATTTTCACCACATTAGCATGTGTGTAAAAAAATGTAGCAATTGCAAACGGAGGGGTCACCAAGCAAGAGATTGTAGGATCCCAGTCCCGAGAGCGAAACAAAGGTCTGTAGTATCAGGAAAGAAATCTGAAGTTATCTGTTATGGGTGTGGAGGTCTGGGACACTGATATTTACTAAATTGTACATATTAAATACCCGGGATTTTGCCAAATAAAGCCAAGAAAATGCCAAAAGAATAGAAAAATTTTTTTTTTTTTTGTTTTTTTTTTATTTTTTTTTTTTTTTTTTTTTTTTTTTTTTTTTTTTTTTTTTTTTTTTTTTTTTCAGAAATGTGTGGACAAGTACTAGAAAGGAAAAGATCATGGAGAATCTAGCGCCACGACATCTAACATCAACATCTAATGAGAGACCTATTACCTAGTAAAACTAAAGTCAGAACTATCATAGACTTTATGTCCTTTAAGAATTCTCATCGTACTTCCTCTTAAATTTCTGTTGTACTGAACAATTTCAAATTATCTATTAAATTATCGTATTATGAAAATTTCGTCAATATTAACTTAAATTCCTTATTTACTCTTGTAAACTACTCTCACAAATATTTTGAAATTATAACATTATTTTGACGAAAATAAGCATCACATCGTTAACCCTCAAATATACATAGCTTGATCACCTATATATAATTCAGGAAGGACTATGCCATGCTGAGAGTAGTCACCTTAAATCTTCTTGTCAAGAAATAATTTTCTATTTATATCAAGTTTGTGTGCGTATTCATAAAAAATGTATTATCACAGATGAACACATAAACTAAAAAATCATAATAACTAGGTAAACTCTTACCCCACTTACTATATAAAGTCGACCAAAAAAGTGTTATAACTGACACGTTAAGCTGAAGGGAACAAAAAAATAAAACTAAAAAAAAGGAGAAAAAGAAAGAATAAAAAAAAAAAAAAAAAAAAATAAAACACGAATAAGGCCCCCAAAAAGTCCGAGCCATTGGTCGCACAAATAATATTAAACCAACGTCATAAATCTGAACACTCAGTTAAAGCCAATTTAGAAGGGGTAACGAAATTATCGAAAGAACATAAATAAAAATACAAAATAGATTTAATGGCCACAACATCCTTTTATTACTTGGAAAAAGGTTACAATAATAACGAAAAGGAAATACAAGTTTTATTACAACCCTCCCCTAACAATAATATCTATTCCTTCCAAAATAGATCCACGCCAATAGCAAGGACGATGATGGGCGCGAGAATCGCTAGAATAAAGGCAAGATTACTGAAATACTTCTTTATAGGATGTAGGCAAGATAAATCCCAAGCTAGCGAGTGAATGTATATGCAACATTTTAGAGTGGATGAGAGAACATTCTAAGTTGAAAGATTTAGTGTTTGTAAGAGAAATGGAGGATAAAAATTTAGTATTTAAAAGGAGGGGGTGACCGTTGGTCACTGTTCATGACCGTTGGGTCACTGTTCATGACCGTTGGGGTCGCTGTTCTTATATAAATAATAATAATAATAATAATAATAATAATAATAATAATAATAATACCCACACCTCTTCACAAAAACTGCACCGTCTTCAAGTGCCGCGTCTTAAGCCTTGGTTACAGATCTGCGATCGAATTGATGACTATAACACCCCGTGTTTTCAGGTCATTTTACTACGTCATTTATTTCACTATTTATTTTTAGTCTCGTACGCGTTTGCTTTTAATTTTAATTGTTAGGTTAAATCGCGTAAACTAAAATTGTCATTCAACGTAAACGGCATCAAACAATTAAAAGTTTACATCAAGCAAGAGTTAGATAATTATTTGGAGTATAATCATTAACTTTGCACATTTTATTTTTATTGTTTACGTAAAGTGTTTACGTTTCGCGATAAAATACATTTAGGCATTCACGGAACCACCAAAACTTATCTATGCTTCAACAAATACCCATTATTATACCCAATACCCTAGGTTTTATAAAACTTCACCCATGTTAACATTGTTGGCCAAATTTTACATAAAAGCAACCAACTAGAAAACAAATGCTACAAGTTTATACTTCTACACTTAATCTATACATATTAAAACTACAAGTAATGCAAGATATTACCACAAAATATCTAAGACTCATCTAGCTCATTTCCCTCCCATAAATTTCATGGCTTATGTGCTCCTTAGAGGACATAGATCACAAAATGAACCAACTAAGGACTTTGTACAAACCTAGACTCATTATAACCTAGCCATGACTAGTATTTTTGACCAATAATCTTCTTGTTTCACTCATCTTGTCCAACCAAGGTCTTGGTCTTCCTAATAATATATTGGACTCATTTATAGTAGTATATAAAGGAAATACTAGTAAGATAACATACACATACAATTCCTTAACCAAAAACTTCACACAAAACTCTCTCTTTGTCCTCCCTAGCCCACGACTCTCATACAACACCCATAAACAATCCATACAATTTTTCCTAGCAAGTATTAAAGTGTTCTAGTATCATACCTAAGATATTCTAAGGTGTATTAAAGGATTGGTTTAGCATTTACAAGGGTTTAATCAATAAAGTTCAAGATTAGGGTTTCTTGGAAAGTTAGGGTTTTCTAGTCTTGGAAGCTTGGGTTTTGATTCTAAACTAGGGTTTAAAACTTGTTACTCTTCATCATACATCATCTTAAGGTCATCTAAAAACCCTACACTTTTTACATTTGTGATTTTATGTGTATATAATATTTATATAGTAAAGCACCATCTAGGAAATGTTATAAGTGCATAAAATGGATTTTTATCTTGATCATGGTTCAAAGTACATTTTTTATCTGTTATTATGATGTTAAAAACATCTTAGACAGGAAAAACATACATTATATAAGTGTTGATTAATTTATAAAAAGTATATATAAATTAATTATTGAAAAGTTTATTTATTAAGTTTATAAATTAAATAATGAAATATACAAAAACCTACTGTCCAAATTCAAATTTTAAAACATGGATTTTATATTTTATAAAAATAGTACATCTCATGACGATTCCGAACATGTAAAGAACTCGAAAATCCGAATTATAACGAAGGAGATACAAAGTTTACAAGATTTCAATAAATCCGAATTATAACAAGATTTGAATGGGCATATAGGAGCAACGACGGAGGGATACACATGTGTCCATGGAGGATTCAGGTATGGAGCGGGGAATAAAGAAGGCCGTGTGATTTTAGATTTTGCTACTGCCTACGACTTGGGTATAGTAAACTCGCACTTCAAGAAGAGAGACCACCATCTGATTACCTTTAAGAGCGGGGGTCGTTGCACCCAAATTGATTATTTGTTGGTGCGAAGAGGAGACTTTAAGGCGTGTAAAGACTGTAGAGTCTTCCTAAGAGAAGCATGCTCTTCCCAACACAGCATGCTGGCACTGGACATTCTATTTAAGAGTGTTCAACGCAAAAGGGAGGGGAGGGCCTTGCCGAGAATCTTGTGGAAAAACCTCATGGGGGACGCAACATAGGCATTCAGATCTAGAGTTTCAGATTGTATTTCTACTCGGGTAGAGACCTTAGCTGCATGCGACGCTGATACTATATGGAACACCCTTGCTAGTATCATCAAAGATGCGGCGAAGGATACCCTTGGGGTGGCTATTGGGACATCAAAGACCCATACGACCCGAAGGGAGTCTTGGTGGCTTTGTAAAGAGGTATAATCGATTGTCGCAGTGAAACAAGCCAGGTTCAGAGAGTTACTCTCGTGTCGGGAGGGTAACGTGGAGGAGCAGCTTAGGGCGCTTAAAAGGTATAAAAAAGCTAAGAGACAAGCAAAAAAAGCCATAGCTCAGGCGAAAGAAAAGGCATATGAAGATTTATACAAGAAACTGGACTCTAAATAGGGAGCAAATGATATCTTCAGGATCGAAAAAGCCCGAGAGAGAAGAAGAAGGGATTTAGGGGACATATGTTTTATAAAAGATGAAGAAGGTCAATCCATTACGGGTGAAGAAGAGATTAAGAAAAGATGGGAATAATACTTCTCTTCTCTTTTCAACGCGAGGGAACCGGAGGGACACGAAGAGGGTGTGGGCCATAACAGACAGCCACATACCGAATGCTATTACTCGAGGATCATCCAGGCGGAAGTAAGGACTACCTTACAGAAGATGGGGAGAAATAAGGCCGTAGGACAGGACCAAATACCCATAGAAGCTTGGAAAAGCCTAAGGGACGAGGGTTCTTTCTGGCTAACTATCCTATTTAACAAGATTTTCCCTAGCGCGAGGATGCCTGAGGAGTGGAGACTTAGTGAAGTCATCCAGATCTTCAAAAATAAAGGTGATGCATAAGTGTGTAGCAACTATAGGGGTATCAAGCTTCTTGGTCACACCATGAAGCTTTGGGAGAGAGTGATCGAGAGAAGGTTGTGAACAGAGACTTTAGTGTCTAAGAACCAGTTCAGTTTTATGCCCGAACGATCCTCAGTAGAGGCGAGACACCTTATTAGGAGCCTGATGGAGAAGTACAGGAAGAGACAAAGAGACCTACATATGGCTTTCCTAGATCTAGAAAAGGCATGTGATAGCATTCTAAGGGATTTGATTTGGAAGACTATTGTTGACAAAGGAACATCAAGGAGATACATTAGAGTGATTAGGGATATGTACGATGGTGCGAAAACTCGTATACGGACCTCTATCGGATACACTAAGTTTTCCCCTGTGGGTGTAGGGCTTCACCAGGGATCGACAATTAGCCCATACCTATTTGCTTTGATCCTTGATAAGTTATCAAGAGGGATCCAAGAGGACATCCCATGGTGCTTGATTTTCGCTGATGATATTGTGCTAGTCTCAGAATCGACGGAAGGTTTAAACATCAGACTCGAGAACTTGAGAGAAGTTCTAAAAGACAACGGCCTAAGGGTTAGCCGAGAGAAGACAAAATATCTAAGATGTGATTTTGGTATTGGGGTGATCGCCCATAATGAAGAAGTGGATATTCGTATTGGGGATAAGATTCTTTAAACTAAGGAGTCTTTTCGGTATCTTGGATCGATGTTGCACAAATCCGGGAGGATTGACGAAGATGTATCAAACCAAATTAAAGCAGTTTGGATGAAATGGAGGGCGGCCACATGATTCCTTTATGATAGAAATGCCCCCTCAAGTTGAAGGGAAAATTCTATCGAGTCGCAATTAGACCGGCCATGTTGTATGGGTCAGAGTGTTGGCCTATTACAAAAGCCCTTGCTAACAGCGTAGAAGTAGCAGAATTAAGAATTCTAAGGTGGACTTGCGGTAAGACATTGGTTGACATGATCCCAAATAGAGTTTATAGAGCGTAACTTGAAGTAGAGTCGATCATAAACAAGATGAGAGAAGTACGGTTAAGGTGGTTCAGACATGTTAGGAGAAGACCACAGTCAGTACCAGTTAGGAGAGTCGAATCGCTGGTAGTGGATGGATTGAGGAGAAGAGGTAGACCAAAACTTAGGTGGGAGGATAGAGTAAAGCATGACATGAAGGAGCTCCTCTTATCCGAAGACATGACCTCTGATAGGAATGAGTAGAGAGCTAGAATTAGGTTAGGTGGTTAGGGGGTTAAATTTGAGTATGCTTTTCTTGTTTTCTATGTTTGCTTGTTTCCATGTTGTTTAGCTAGAGTGTCTGCCTGCCTCTTTGGCTTGGTTCTTTGTGGTTTGGGTTATGCTATGTTTTTTTTTACCTTTTCTGTTTCTTTGCCTCGTGGTCTTTGCCTCTTTAACCGTTGGTCTCTTTGCCATGCTTGCTTATAACAACCCAAGAATTTTCGTCAAATGTAAAACTTATTTTACTACTATCACAATTTTACGGGGAAATTTTTTGCTTTATGACATTACTTGCATTGTCAATATCTCAATATATAATGTAACTTCCATAACTAAAGTAGACGAGCTCACGCAACCTATCTATGGCAATCCTATCTTTATATATGTCAATAAAACATCATAACATATCAATATCGACATATTCTTATTACAAAGTACATTATTCCTATAATGTACCATTCATAACGTTATATCAAAACGGGCTTTAAACCGTTATCGTATACCTCTAAACCCAACTCTCATGGAAAGATTAACATCTAAAGTGAATGCACAAGATACTAAAGCATATGTATAAGTAATATAACATCTCATTTGAAATATAAACTCCCTCCAAGTCAAGTACATGTTTTCAAAGCCCAATGTACAAGTCATTAAGCATGACATCTAAAATAGCCGTTTTACCTCCATTTTCATTCAAATTTCTTCACCATCACTTGTGTACAAGCTACAACACTCAATATAGAATGTGTAAACCCTAATTATTCTATTCATAAAATTTCATACACATTTTTATTCTTAAAACCCTAATTCAAAAGTCAGAAACCCTAACCCGAGTTAAATACTACACTAAGACCCGTTTCTGGATTATAAACCCAAACCAACACTCAAATAAGTTGTAATAACTTATTTTACAATCATGTTAATCCTATTAAATCATTATTTCATCATTACTTCATTATCTTATTTCAATTGTATGTAAAATGAATCCGAGAAACCCTAAATGAGCCCTAAATGATCATTCAACCCGTTTTCTCGTTTCTAACCAATTCATTCCCAAGTAAGCAACCAAGAGTCATTGTAAACTTATAAAATGAGTTTAAAAATCATTATCAATCATTATCCATCATTACTTTGGCAATATACAAGAAATAGAAAGCTAGAAACCCTAAAGAAACCATTACGAGCCCTAATCTAACCCGTAACCTTATTTACTCAAAATCAACCCATTTGAGCTTAAACCACCAATCAAATTTCATTAATGATCATTAATACAAGGCCCAAGGTCAGTATTCTATCATCCTTGATCAAATGTACACGAATTATAAGTCTTGAAAGTTAAAGAAACCCTAATCGTACCCATTTGGAACCCGCGACCTCATTTCTTCATTTTTAACCCGTTTTATCTCAAACCAACGGCTAAATCCTATTGACACTTCTTATTACAGACCCTAAGATCATATTCTAACCATTTTTGATCATTGTACACGAAAGGTAAGCTTGAAAACACACAAAACCCAAACTGAACCCAAAACAGACCCGTGAAGGTTTATGGCTCATTTTTACCCATTTAAAACTCTTCCCATGTGCAAGAACCTCAATGAATCACCCACATGTATCCCCAAGAAGCTTACCCACCTGCTTAGACCTTTCCATGGCCAAAATCAAAGCCACATGACCCTCCTTTTTGCTACTTCAGCCGCGGCAGCCTCCAACACCAACCAACACTTCAATCTACTTTCCTAGACCTCCACAACTCCTTTCTTAGCCTCAACACATCATATTCTAGCTCTTACACATGTCTTGATCAGATCATAGAAGTTCCTTAGCCCTCTTGGTCTCATTCAACTATAAATAGAAGCATAAACCTTCACTTCATTCTCATCCCCCACTCTCTTATCTCATACCCATTATAGGCAGAAATACTTTGCTCCCTTATGATCCTAGGATCATTAAAGAAGTCTAAGAAGCGAAGCTTTGAAGATTTGAAGCCCCGGGAACAAGATACAAGGCGTACGAGTGGAAATACTACCCGAAACGACCCATTTCCACCATTTTTGCTCCTTGAAGCTCAAACCCAGGTTCTGGATATTCTACTTCTGCTCCTACACTCTTATAATGTTCATATGATCCTAAATATACTCTTGTTAAAGTTTCATA
>BQNB010058743.1:0-37633 GCA_026074375.1 Tanacetum coccineum
AATACGAAAACGGACGAAAAACGTATAAAAACGTTCAAAACCGACAAAAACGGATGAAAACGTACAAAAAAGTTCAAAACTCGAAAAAAACGTAAAAAAACGTACAAAAACGTATAAAAACGTTCAAAACCGACAAAAACGGATGAAAACGTACAAAAAAGTTCAAAACTCGAAAAAAACGTAAAAAACGTAAAAAAACGTACAAAAACGTATAAAAACTATCAAAAACGGATGAAAACGTTCAAAAACGTACCAAACGTGCAAAAACGTATAAAATACGGTAAATAAACGTTAAAAATAAAAAAAATTAAAAACAATAAAAAATTAAAAACAAAAAAATTAAAATTAAAAAAAATTAACACAACAAACCACATGGACCATTTATGAAACACTTGTGAGGGTATTTATGTCATTTCCATAATCTAAACCAGCAATTAACGGTCAACGTAACGGAGTTAGTGATTAAGGGACCAAACCTAATTCGATTCAGAACCATGAAAAGGAACCATTAGATTTTCTTTTGAGGTACCAATTTTGTTAAACTTGACAAACTACTTAAACGATTTATGCAATTAACTCAAGAATTGATAATAAAATAGGTGTGGTCATTAATAACTTATGTTTTTTGTGATTTTATTTTTATTTTAATTTTATAATTTGTTTTTGTTATCAAATTGTGAAATGAAAAGTGCGGAATAAAAAATATAAAGTTTGACAAGTCAAAAGTATTAAACTGACAAAAAATACGAAACAGAAACTGATAAAAAACTGTATTATTAACAAGGAGATCCATAGAAGTATTACTTGTACAAATTGTACTTTTTTTAGAGTAAAGAGTACCAATAACATAAGCCGAATAAATTTCCATGTTTGGAAAAAAATATGATGACAACATGTAATAAACTACTACAGCAATTTTTTGTAGTTCAAAGTAAAGTACGTGTTTCAAGACTTTTAGCATTTTTAAACTACTACAGAGATTTCTTTTTCTCGTGGGCCTCAGGGGCACATGTTAAGGTGGGGACACAGGCTGTGTGTCACAGCCTGATTAGCCAGCAGATATTGTTATTAATCATTATCAGGCCCCATAAATAACTGCTGGCCAATCAGGTTGTGACACACAGCCTGATGTCCCCACCTTAACATGTGAAAACCCTTAAAATATTACATGTAATTTGTGAAAGCCCGATTTATGATTCGAACCTTAAAATTAGCATCACAAATTACATGTGATTTTATATTGTTTAATACTCCCTTTTGTCTTATAACAAGTCTATTTTATAATAGAGTTTTTGTTGTAAAATAGCAATGATTTTTCCAAATATACCGATTTAGTACATGAACTCTGAAGAAGTTGTGCAAATATAACGAACTTTCATAAGTGTTTCAATATGTACATTTAGATGACGTGTCAGACCTGAAAGTCTAACATGTGACACCATTTATAACGTGACACTTCTTCAAAATTTGCAGATTTGAGCACTTTATGAAAATTGGTTACATTTACATAACTTTTTTCAAATTTCACGTACCAAATCGGTACATTTAAAATAGTTTGTTGCTTCAAAATTCGGCACTTTTCATTTTCCAGTTTTATAATAAAAAACAAAATTATAAAAAAAACATAAGGGTTATTACTTGTAAAATAGAGGGTCTTAAGGTTGGGCACAATGGGAGGTCGACCCAGTTGGTTGACCGACTGGCTACCGGGTCGCCCGCTGATATGTGAGAAATCACATATCCTTTTTATACCAAAAATGGCCTTAAAATAAACAAATTGTGCAAATTATGTTTGTATATTACTTGTTTTGTCATTTGTGATGTGTAGGTACGGATATTGCAAAAATCGAAAGAAAACGACTAAAACCGGACAAACACGAACACGAGAATGGAAAGAGTGCAAAAGAGCCGGAAGTATCTAGCAAAAGGTCAACAAAGTCAAGTCTTGGTCAACAATGGTCAACACACTAAATGACAAAATCCTCAAAATACCCTCAATGTTAAATAACTTTCACCAAAAGTCCCTAAACCCTAACACCGTTATCTCCTTTATAATAAAGAGATAACAGTCGTTATCCCTTTATATTAAAACCTTAAACACCCGGCCCAATTCCATTTTAAAATAAACCCTGAGCCCAAGTCAAAGCCCGTTCCCCCTTGGTCAAACTTACCTAACGTTCAAATACAGTTAAAGAGGGCGCGAGTCCCTTTTTACTGTTCATCATCTTCTTCAATCAATTACCCGTCAAAATCAAAGGGTTAATTCAAATTGATGACGTGGCATCAAGATTCGAGTACTAAGCTATGAGCTGGCAAAGCTAGACGTCATCAAGCTCTCTCATTGGTCAAGCCGGGACAAGGGTATGGCACGTAGAGTCAAGGAAACACACAAGGAATGGAAATTTTACACTAAATCCTTTGCTAAAGAAGCACAAGTACTCTGACACACAGATTGCCACGCTGGCAATCCGTGTGCTCACTTATTTGATCAAACGGTGAAAGATTGGTATCCAATTATTAGAGATGAATGAATGATCAGGATTAAAGGGAGCGTCTAGCCAACTGTAAGACTTGGAACCTTCTTCTTTGGCTATAAATAGCAAGCTTCCCCACACACAGGAAGAGGGAGCTAGTTAGATAGATTTTTTATATTTTAGCTTATTAATTTAGCTTATGTAATTTTTTTAAAACTATTTTTAGCTTATTGTTTACTAAATATAATTTCCTTTTTCACTCTTGTAATCAGCTCTTTTATTAATATAAGTCAAGTTTTCTTATTATGCACTTTACTTTTCTCAAGCTTACTTTTATACAAAATTTTGTTAAATAAGTTATTACTGTTTCATAAGCTTGTTATAAGCTCATCTCAAGCTCATCTAAGTCTCTAAGCTTAGATTGATCTCAACTTAATCATTAACTTTACTTAAATCTAAAATCAGTTTAATACCCTAGGCTATGGATGGAATTGGTTGCTTTGGATGATAAGCTTACCCTGGAAGAGCTTATTGGACTTTACTAGCTTATCCTTGTGATAAGCTAGAGCTTGTTGATGGCTCAAAAGAGCTTTTAATAGCCTTGTTTAGTGCAGAGGCTTAAGTAAGTTTTCATTTTCCTTAACGAGC
This sequence comes from Tanacetum coccineum, assembly GCA_026074375.1. Taxonomy (NCBI): domain Eukaryota; kingdom Viridiplantae; phylum Streptophyta; class Magnoliopsida; order Asterales; family Asteraceae; genus Tanacetum; species Tanacetum coccineum. The sequence continues at coordinate 3,123 of BQNB010058743.1, forward strand.
TTTAAAACTGCTAATTAGCTTAATTTCTGCTTATTGATATTTAGTTTAGCTTAATTGATTTAGTTATAGTTAATTTATGCTTATTGTGTTTAATTTGAAGTTTAAAATCTTTAGTTTTCATGTTTTTTGTCTTAAAATCAAAGAAAAACAAAAAATATAGCATAGTTGTTAGCTTATTCATTCTGGCTTATTTGTTTGCTTAATAATGTTTAATAGGGTTACTATAAGCTGTCTAATATCTGGTATTTGAGCTGTGTTATTTAAAACTTATTTTGATAAGCTAAAAATGGATTTGATGAATTTAAAGGGGTGTTTGGGTCAATCAGTACTAACTCAAGTTAGTACTGCTTGAGGTCAATTGGTCCTTTGATTTCAATTTGAATCTCATATTTGAGTTTATCAGTGTAGGATTTAGGGGCTTAGTTAGCTTAATTCAGTTTTAATCAAAGTTAGTTAGTTGTTGTTAAGCATCTATTAGAATATAGTAAGTAGAATAATCATTTTAAGCTTATTGGTTTCTAGTTGTTATTACTGCTTCATTTGCTCCTTATAAAGTGTTTTCTAGTAAAATTGGTAGCCTACAATAGTTGGATTTAGGTGTTGATTCACTTTGATGGTCAATTGCATCAGCATCTTTAATAGATAAATAACCACTTTCTAGCTTAATTTTAAGATAGTATAAGTATTAAGTAGGTTTTGATTTTTAGCACACAAGTATTTTGTAGAACATTAATCATCTATTTTAACTTGTTTCTTAAAAATCAGCTTATTTTTCTATCTGTTTTAAACCTTTAAAATAGCACTTCTTCATTTACATTAAATGTTAAAAAAACCAAAAATATAGTTTTCTGCCTGTACAACTTTTTCATTAAGTTTTTTCTATGCTGATTTGATTTTCAAAATGCTTTTTGAAAGCAGTTTTGAGTAGTCTTTTAGATTATCTTTCTAGTGATATAGCTTATAAGTTCATAAGGTTCCTTTAGTTTAGATAAAAAATAAGCCCAAAGTTAGCTATTTGTCTGTTTGGTTTTCAGTTTTTCTTTAAGTGCTTATTTTAGATTTCTAGCATATAGTCCTTAGTTTTTGCTTAATTTCTGTTCAAATTAGCTTATCAGATTATTATTTAGTTGTCTTTAGCTTATTAGGGTCATATTTAGCTTATTTTGTCTTTTCTTAAAAAAACAAGAACATGGTTAATCAGTACCAAGTAGCTTTTTCAGATAACTTTTTAACTGCTTATTTGATTTTCAAAATGTCTTTTGTTTGCTGTTTCTAGTAGTTTTTTGGCCAACGTTTAAGTAGGTATAGGGCTTTTAGGTATAAGGATCCAATAGCTTATCTTAAATTAAGCTCAAAAGTGCCCTTAAGGCCTGTTGGTTTTTAGTATTTCACTAAAAACTTATTTGTAATCCTTTGCTTTTGGCTTGCTTATTTTTGTTTGTTTTTGCTTATTAGGTTTAGTATTAAGCTAGTCTTAGCTTATTTCATAAGAGAGCTTATTTACGAATTTAGCTTATTTTATTTTTGTTTCAAAGTAAAAAAAATGGCTAAGTGGTAGATTGTACTGAATTTTAAGCTTTTTTCTTAGCGTATTAGTGACTTTAGAAAAGTTGTTTTCACAAAAAAATAGCTTTATTATTAAGTTGTTTTACCTCTTTGCTTTTTAATGTGTTTCTAAATAAAATAAAAAAGGGTAGAGGGGAAATCGGTGGGTGGAGCATGGCTAGAACCCACACGACCTCTACCCTCCTCACCTTTTATAACTCAACACACAACACACACTAATTCCATCTCGCCCTCGGGGTCCTTTTCATTTATGTTTGCACAATTTAAAATTTATACTACATTTGGCTCTTTTTGTTTATATGCTGTTTGGCTTAATTTCACGGCTTATTCGATTATCTGGTATTTACCAAGCTTATTTTTCTAGATTCCTCATTGTTCAAGCATATTTTTTATAATTTTTTCAGGATTTTTTTATAAATTAGTTTAGTATTTTTAACATTTAATTTTTCTAAAAATCGTTTTAATTCATTATTATAATATAAAAATTGTCACAAATAATTATAATGTTTTTTAGAAATTTTGGTTTTGGCAATTATAGAAACCTAGGAAATTTGATTTAGCGTTCGTAGGGTTAAAATTGCAAAATCTTGTTTCTTAAAGAACGGGATTGAATCCCGTTCATATTTGTAGTGATTTTTAGCTTAAAACTCCTTCGTTTTTAGTCTAGATTTCTTTGTTTTAGCTTTTTACTCAATTAAGTCTATACCAAAAAGATCATTTTAGGCTTAATTTTGATAATATAGGGTTTTTTTGGTCCCGTTTAGGATTCTCGAGTTGCATTTTTAGTTAAAATTTAATTTCATGTTATTGTAGTTAAGTTTAATTGTCTCTTTATTTGTCCCTATTAAGATTTCAGAAAACGAATCTTCTTCGAACCAATTCAAGTCATTGTCCAAATAACAAACGAGGTCTCACTTTCATAAATCTTTGGGAAAAGGACCCGGTAATCACTTACCGGTTTCTTATGTGTGATATTTTTGTGTAGATTTTTACTTTTAATCTTTGTCCTTAAGGATATTTAGTAATTTACTTTATACTTATATATTATACGTATATTATATATTGATTTTCAAAGATCAGTGACAATCGTTCACCCAATGTGGAGAAGAAAAAAAAAAAAAACACCAGTATGATTCCTGGGAAAAAGCAGAAATGGTAACTGTACATTGCAATATACCAAGAGCTGGGAGATGGATACTTGATTGCAGTCTGAACAGGGTTGACTCGCTGCGGGGACGTTAAACTACACAGTAGGCGTTTGGTTTTTGGGACCCGCACCCTAATGCGGGTTACTTGGTCCTTTCTCTGGTTTGTGGTGGTTGGGAGTCCTTCGGCTGAATTTTTGGATTGCTGATCGGGGTTGCCCTAGCATTGGACTTAGCTTGTTGCCTGGCGGACTTCTCACTCACATTGGTCGTACTGAGGCTGCAGGTCAAGTGGAGAGGGGGTTCGCTGCTCGTGCAGGGAATTGGTGAGTGGAGGCTTTGTGGGCTTTAGTAGAGTTTCGGATTGGCGTAACGACACCCCAGGGTATTTGCTGAGCCGGGTTCTTTACTCTTCTTAGGTCAGGGGGTTTACACCTAATGGTTAGGTGGATGAGGGTTGTTGGAGACACGGGCAGATAGTGTTCGACATCGACGGGTTCGACTCTAGGATGCTGGTAGGTAGGGTCGGGGGTAGATGTTCTCACGATGCATTGGTAAAAATTATTGCTCTTATGAAGTATTTTGGTTTTGAGGGTGAATTGACGGTATCTGGATATGGACACCTTGGGCGCGCGGTCTTAAATGGGATCGGGATAAGCGCTATAGGGATCGGGCTCGGTTGTGGAAGGCGTAGATGCCGGACTTTAGCAGGGGCTTCAAAGCTGTGGGGAGAGCTCAACATTTCTTCTGCCGGGCTAGATTGAGGATGGATGATGCTGGGTTCACTTATAGGTTCGAAATGGTGTTCTGGTTTTGGGAGGTTGTAGGAATCCCCGGAGGTTAGATTGCATTGTCGAATAGCGGAGAGACCTGGGGTACGTCAGCCCCACCATGAATCCGATTCTGGTATCAAGCAAGAAGACAAGCGAGATTTATAGAAGACATTACATTGTAAGACATGCAATATCTATGGACATAGCTGGAGTAATTTATTCATGGGCGGCTAATGAGCAGGCGCAAGCATTTGAGGGTGAGCGGAGGTCTGAATTGGTTTGATAGGATTAGGATTGGGGGTGGTAATTTAGTTTTTGTTGTGGGGATAGGTTGGTGTTCGTGGGGGTCGTCAGTGTCCGTTCTAGTGGTTTGTTGTTTTTTAGTTGGCCGCCAGACCCCCCAAACAGTGACCCCGTGTTGTACCCCCCCAACACACCCACAACGTGTTGTTTTTTGTCGTCCGGGGGTGGTTAGCGAGGATATTTATCGTATTGGGGGGGGGGGGAGGGCGTGTAATTATTTAACATGCAGAGAATATATATGGGCTCGTGGGGGGGCTGTGACCCGTGAAGGGTGAAATCAAGGGTTCGTCGGTCAACCGCACCAAGGTGGGAAAGGCACAGAACTGCCATGGGGGGAAGGGGGGAGAGAGGAGGAGAGTCGGGGTAGGTGGAGGACTAGATAGAAAAAGAGGGCTAGTGTGGGATGGTAAATAAATGTGTGCATAGTCGGGAACACACGGGGTGGTGAAGTCGGTAATTCAAGGGGTGTACCGTGTGTTTGGTACCAAAATAGTGTAAGGTGTCGGCAATTACTGGTTGGTTCGGAGAAAAAGGGCGTCCAATTTCACCCAGAATATGTGGGGGGTGAACGACGGGACTGTTATTGCGCCCCCACGTTCCGGGGACCAGGGACTGCCCTCGGAGTAACTCGCCGGCACGGGAAAGTGATTTGGGGCATCGGGTAGGGAGCGTGCGGGTCTGAGCTGGGATGGGGGACGAGCCGGGAGGGTGAGCCGGGGGTTGGCGACACGGAGGAGCGGCATTGGAGGGGGGGGTGAGCGGGTGAAGGGTGAACGGGAGGCACAGGGGGGCGGAGGGTCGGGGAGTACACGGGGACCAGTCAACCACAAAAGTGTCGCGGTAGATTTGAGGCGTGAAGGAAGGCCAGGGTGAGGCGGGGGAAGCAGCCGGAATGCGTGCGGGGGCGGCGGTGTACAAACAATATACTGGAGCTGGCAGCGGCTAAGGAAGACGGGTTTGAGGGAGCACTTCACTAGTGAGCACGGGTGTGTAGGGTTCTGACGTCACCGGAGTTGGATTGTCGACGTGGAGCTGATGTTGGTGTTCGCGGAGGTTGGATGGGTACGGGTTTGCGGGAGGACTTGATGGTGGGTGTTCTCGAGGAGTTTTCGGTTGGGAGGGGGTGGCTGAGAGGGTGCACACATGGTGATCCAGATGGGCCGGTGGCGGCATAGTTTAAGGTCACAGGATGAGGGTTGTGTACCGGATTTGATAAGGTGGAGCTAAGGATGCGGGTTGGGGGAAGGAATTTGATTGTGTGAGGACACAACGACCCCGGGGCGAAATAGAGGGACGCTCGCGGTGTGACCCGAGTCCTTGGACCGACAGGGGTCACACATAGTTGTTGGGAGGGGAGCGGAATAGGTACACCCAGAACAAAGGTGAAGGGGGTCCAGTTGTAGGTTAAGAACAGGGGAAGGGCCTAGTAGATGAAGTGGATTAATGTGGACTCCCAGGGTGAAGACCCCCCTGCCCTACCCCCTGAGATTTGTATATGATACGCTGGGGGTCCGCATCCCACTGGTGATGGGCTGGATGGATTTGTCTGCGTCCATGCGTATGGTGGGCCTGAGACTTTGAGGGCACGTGGTGCGTTAGAAGTTAATCATGTCGATGGGCTTGAGTGGGATACCTGGATGGAGCGGGAGGTTGTTTTAGGTGTGGGAGATTTTGACGGTATTACAATACACGTAGGGACGTTGTTTCCACGCCGCGGGTTCGATCGTCCGTGTGCGGGAGTGAGGGAGGTGGTTGAAGACCAAGTGGATTTGGATGGGTAGAGGGACGTTGAATTGGGGGTGGATATGGGTTGAAGAATAATGAGGGGCAGAGGATTACTGGGGTATCTAAGAGGGGGGTGGTTGTGTCCGTTTGGAGATTTGGATTACAGTAACCCAGTTGAGCTGGGTGGGCTGGAGGGCAGATCTGCTAGGTGGGCACTTGAGGCAATGGTGTTGGGATGGTATGTTGGGGTGATCGCAGGTTGGGCCAGGGACTATTGCTACTAAGGATACATGCGTCAGGACTCTTGTTATTCAGCCTTTGACACTAATTTAGTGTCCCCCCCCCTACATACCAAGTCCCCCCCACGCTCCCCCCCTAGTAATGAAATGTGTCATAATGAATTATTTATGGGTTCTTGGCTCTAGACTCGATTAGTGCGTTTGGGTTTTTGTAATCGGAGGCGGAAGCAGATGACACCTATTCAATATCAACTATCCGGAGGTGAGAAATGTCAAGAAAGTCGTTGTGTATCTCTTGTGACAAAAATGAGAACAATGTTTTCTGTTGTGAGTAACCGAATGGTGGGGAGGTTGTGATTGCAATCACTGGGTCACTGATGTAGTCGTCAATATCGAATCAACATTGTGATTCTGACTAGCATAAGTATTTGACCCCGGTTTCGCCTAAGTGGTGTGGAGGGCTTCTTTCTTTTAGACCCTTTATCCCATTACATTTATTTTTAATTCTTTCAAACCCTTCAATGCTTACTCAAGACGTCTTTATAACATCTTGTTGTTGATTTGTTCCAGTGTTAGCTCATTTAGTCGGGCAGTTTTCTTCCCTTATACACATTCATCTCCCAAACATACATAAGGACTGGTTTATTTCTAACGTTAAGCGTCCTTGGGTTAGATCTCTCCGTTTTGGTTTGGATCATAGGACAAATACTATCCTTACCATCTTTATGACTTCAGAATCATCGTGAAATAAGTTGTTGTAAGGTTATGGATCGTTATACCATAAAACCTTTTTCGAAGAGTATCAAGCACTTTGAGTCGATAAATCACTTATTATTTTCAAGATCACATTTTAAATACATTTCTCCCCTTATTTTAAATACTAATTCACTTAGTTTTTGAAATACTTTGTGATTAAAATTTGTCTTGAAATACCATGGGGAAATCTTTTACTTAGCATGAATTACATGGAACATAAACTTGCTCCCCCTCGATTTTACATATGTTTGACACCAAAAACAATGATACCAAGTTGTAAAATGAATATAAAATTGAGGGTTAGCATTGTTGAGCACACAATTTTGAAAGATTATGAATTGTCATTGAAGAATTCTTGAAAAATTATGCTCAACCACCTAATCATCTTATAACAATCAATCTATTAAATAGTCATTATTATTATTCCTTAGATGTTATTAAGACCTTTTATAATGTGTTGAATACATAAGAATTGTCATGTTATGATGTATCCAACAATCATTAAAACATTGTTTTTCAGAAAAACTCCCCCTCAAACATTGACTCATTTTAAAAAATGACACCAAATGTAGAATACTTGTCTTTGAAAACAATATGAGGGAAGGAGTGTTGAACACACAATTTTGAAAGATTTTGAATTGTCATTGAGAAATTCTTGAAAAATTGTGTTCAACTTTTTGAAAAACCATATGTTAGAAGACTTCTCTTCTAACGCTAAGGATAAGCGCATTTATGCGTACACTCTCCTTTGTTGATCGAGTCTGAGTTGCAATATGAGAGTGATTACAAGTCATCAAGAAAAATTAGAAATGACATGTTTTGAAAACTTTTGAAACTCCTGTTCGAACTTCATTTACACGCCCGTGTCGATGTTAATCAACATTTCTAGGTACGTAAATGTTATCGATTCCAAGAGACATGTCGAGAAGAATATTTTTTGAAACATTTTCTGATTTTTTGATTTTGTATTTTCTTTTTAAAATTTTATATTTTTGTATTTTTCTTTTTGAAATTTTATATTTTTTGTATTTTTGTTTTTGAAATTTTATATTTTTGTATTTTTTAAAATATGTACATAGTGATGTTTGATGAAGTATCAAGCAGATTCATTTGTTAGAACCTCCAGTTCTGCTGGAGTCAAACATCTCATACCAATTCGCCTGACAAGATACTGAAACCTATCTTCGGATAGGGCTTTAGTAAACATATCAGCCAATTGGTATTCAGTTCTGACAAAGTACAATTTAAATTATTCCGTTTTTACCTGTTCTTTGATGTGAAATGATACCGAGTATGGATTTTCTGTTTTGTGTTTACGCTACGGGCAGTGCGATACGGGTTCTGCATGAGATTGCTATGGCTACTGAGAGTCGCAACAATACATAACGGTATTTTGTTGTAGTTGAAGCCATAATCTTGAAGTTGTGTCCTCATCCACATTACTTGAGCACAACTTGCAGATAACGCCACGTATTCAGCCTCTGCGGATGACATTGCAGTACAGTCTTGCTTCTTTGACATCCAGCTGACTAATTTATCACCTAGGAACTGTATTCCTCTAGAAGTGCTTTTGCGAGTATCAACGCAACCGGCATGATCGGCATCTAAAAAAGCTGTTAGATCAAAGCCAGAACCCTTCGGATACCAGAGTCCCATGTTAATGGTACCTCTTAAGTTATTCGAAATGTCCTTTGACCCTATTTGAGGTGGTCTTTTAGTTGGGTCTTGCTTGATATCTTGCACAATAACATACAGCTTGCACTATGTTTGGTCTACTAGATGTCAGATACATGAGTGACCCGATTTTGCTACGGTAGTCAGTTTGGTCTACGGGTTCACCACTCAAGTCTGCATCTAATTTAGGTTTCGTAGCCATTGGTGTACCAATGCTTTGTCCTTTTTCCATACCATGTTTTTTAAGAATCTCTAAAGTATATTTGGCCTGATTGATAAAAATACCGCGTGGGGATTGGTGGATCTGAAGTCCTAAAAAGAATTTCATTTCCCCCATTAAGGACATCTCAAATCTACTGTGCATTAATTTTTCAAATCGTTTAGAAAATTTAGGGTTTGTAGAACCAAAAATAATGTCATCAACGTAAATTTGCACAAGTAGAATGTCCTCCCCGTATTTTATCATGAATAGGGTTGGGTCAATGATACCTTTAGTAAAACCTTTGGAAATCAAGAATTTTGAGAGTTCATCATACCAGGCTCTCGGAGCTTGTTTTAATCCATATAGAGCTTTCCTTAGACGGTAAACTTTTTCTAGATGATCAGGATCAACGAATCTGTCTGGTTGTGCAACATAAACCTCCTCCTTCAATGGACCATTAAGAAATGCCATTTTCACGTCCATCTGATAAATTGGAAAAGACTTGTGTGCAGCATATGCGACAAAAATCCTGACAGCCTCCAAGCGAGCAATTGGAGCAAATGATTCTTCAAAATCAATACCCTCTTCCTGAGCATAACCCTTTGCTAAACAAGTCGTGCTTTGTTGTGAATTACAGTTTGGTCTTCATCCTTTTTGTTTTTCCATAACCACTTTAGCTTGATTACGTTCTTGCCAAAAGGTTTGTCAACGAGTTCCCAGACTTGTAGTCTGTCAAACTGATGAAGTTCTTCCTGCATTGCTTCTATCCATGCAGAATCACCTTACTCCTTATGTTTTTTGGTTCAGCAGTGCTTCACGGTGCTGCGTTGCGAACATTTACATGAGGATCGGTTAAATGTTGTCATCTTGGTTTGTACTTGCTTGGAATGGTTGCCCACGAACTTGAGTTTGGTGTGATCTTTTGTCTATTCGATATTCGGAATCTTGAGGTTAATTGAAGGTATGCATATTTGAAGTACCAATATTGCGTGAGGAAGACTCAGCATTTTCTTGTACCGGTGTACAAAAAGGATTGGTAAATTCTGCTTGATTATCGTTATTTTCCTCAGCATGAATATTTGTTGGAGTTGTTGGTTCTGATGTAGAATTGTCAGTGGGAGAAGAAGACTTGTTGACACGAGAAGTACCATCATTGAAAAATTCATTGTATAAAGTACCAAAAAGATGATCCAACTCCTGTTGTGATGGAACTGTGGTATCTGCTGAAGGAGAAACATTTAGTAGTTATGGTGTGGGGGTTAATCTAACGCCTTTTGTCATTGGCGAACGAGGCCTGAAGTGTCATTAGCAACAGACGTCTCTGACATCTCTTTGATCTCATCAAATCTGAGATGTATGGATTCAAACGATCATTTGTTCTTCTTGTTGTAGCTCGGATATCCCTTTGACTAAGTGGAGTATCCCACCAAGATGCACGGATCCCCTTTTTCTTTCATCTTATAAAAGTTTTCACCATCTCTGGTTAGGTAACAAGTGCAACCAAAGATGTGAAGGTGTTTAGTTGAGGGTTTTTTGTCATTAATGATGTGATATGCCATTTTCTCATGAGTTGGGATGATGGTTGATCTATTTTGAGTATAGCATGCGGTTGCAATTGCTTCAGCCCAAAAGAATAAAGGAAGTTTAAAAGCCGAAAGCATCGTTCGAGCAGCCTCAACAAGAGTGTGGTTTCATCTTTCGACAACGCCGTTCTGTTCGGGTGTTCGAGGTGTAGAACTTTGATGCTCAATTCTTTCTTCTTTAAAGAATGCATTAAGTGTCTTGTTTAAGAACTCAATGCCTCTGTCAGTGCGAACAAAAATTACTAGGGCTTGAAGATTTCTTTGGATAATCGTAAGAAAGTCTTTTAAAACTTCTGGTGTTTCATCCTTGGAACGTAAAAAGAGTGTCCAAGTATATCTGGAGTAGTCATCAACAATTACCAGAATATATTTCTTCCTATTTATGCTAGCAACCCGCATTGGACCACATAAGTCCATATGAAGCAAATTTAACCGTCCTTTTGAACTTGGAACAGTCTTTGACTTGAATGAACTTCGTTTTGCTTTACTCACTTCACAAGAGGAACATAGTTGATTTTTTGAATACTTCAGTTTTGGTAAACCATCTCAAATCCTTTTTGAAAGCAAGTTGATGTTGTCGAAGTTGAGATGAGAAGTCTTCGATGGCATAACCCTGCTTTGAATGGTGATGCTTTTAGCCAATTATGAATATTGGTAGTTGATTTGAAGTGGTTTCTGAAGAGAAATTGTATTAGAGATCAGTCCACGTTACCGGTAGTAAGTCGTTTCCTGAAGATCTCTAACTCAAAACACGTAGATTTCCAAAATACAACTACTAAATCCGCATCACAGAATAACAACCGAGGAAAGATTGTGATTGAGTCCTTCGAGTAGTTAACCCTGTTGATCGTTTATTTCCTTGAACAATATCCCATAACCAATGAATTGGAGCATATTGATCATTGCCATAACGAACGTTACCCATATATTTTTCAACAAATTGCTCAGCAGTGTTGATTACCCGTCACGTGCTTTAGGCATCCCGAGTTACTTGAATAGGATTTAGTTGTACATCTGCAAGAGAATTAGAGGATGATGGAATACATGACAAATTGGATCCTAAAGTGTTTGTGAGTTTTAAGACATTAGTTATCCTAGATACATTATCTATGGCAAAGCTAACTATCTGATTCACACTTTCATTCCTAACTTTAGGTACCCACTTCTTTTTTGTCTTAGAAACCCATGTATATGATGATGGGCATTGTTGTGCTATCCACCATTTCTCACGCCTATACTAGTTTCTTATATAGCATCTATAGGTAAACTTTTGAATTGTGGTAGTTGGATTCTGATGCAACTGTTTTCTTATGGGGTGTTGCAAACGATTTGTTCGCTTGACTTTTGGGTCTTCTAGTACTAAATTGGCAACTACATGTAGGTCTTCTTAGTTTCTAGCATTCACGTCATTCAAAAACTTAGAAACATAGCATCATGATTTAAATTAAACACACATTTTTTTTTTTTTTTTTTTCTTTTTTTTTTTTTTTTTTTTGTTTTTTTTTTTTTTTCTTTTTTTTTTTTTTTTCCACAAGTAGCACAAACAACATTAACATTCAAAGTTCTAGAATTTAAACTGTCATTACACGCAGTTACAGACTTTGTTTGATTAGAAATACGAGAAATCCTAGGGTGGTCTTCTACTTTAGTCTTCTTAAACTTCACTTGACTAGAGTTTGGCAGGACCTTATCTTTCATTTGATTACTCCTAGGTTGTGGTCTGCTAACATTAGTTCTGTAAGCTACTCCTGTAGATGTAGACATGCGAGGATTAGTATTCCTAGAAGTTTGAGTCAACTGTGGTGCTCTAGTTTGTGTTGTACTACTTGCAATTCGATACATGCATGGTTTAATCACATTTACTGCTTGCGTTGCTGTTTGAGGCAAATTCTGTGGAGTGACTGGTTTTGATAAACCCTCTGACTCGTTAGTTTTTGAAACCGGCTTTTTCTTTGCATAATTTGTTCTCTCAAGAGAGTTTGAAAAAGGAGTTAGTTTTCCTAAAACTGATGGTTTTGGAATCCGTTGAGCATTTGGCTGTCGAACAACAGATGGTTTATCAAACTTAGTGTCCACAGATTTTCCTTTGCATTTGTCAATGAGTTTCTTTAACTCACTGATTGCAATGTTCTTGTCTTGTAGTTGAGCTTTCAAATCATGTATTTCAAAGTATTGTTTACGTTCCTTTTGAAATACATTTGACGCTTTTTCTTTGCAAACTGTGTCAGTTTTCAGTTGTTCTTGACATTGTTGTAAAGCGATTTCAAGATAAATTGAGTGTTTTTCTAATTTAGCAAAACTTTGTAAAAGCTCAGTGTAAATCTCTTTACTTACAAATTCAGTTTGTTCAGAAAGCTTTTGTGCAAGACAGTCACATTCCCTGACTTTATGAAGATATAAGCATTGTAATTCAGTGATCTCATCTAAATCAGATGAAGATTGCAAATATGAACACCTAATATCATTAGACACGTATTCTTGCAAAAGCATATCATACATGTTGGAAAATTCTGCCTTATCAGATTCAAGTTCATCAATTTCATCTTCAAGAGATTCAACGTACTTTAAATCTGCATGCATTTCTTTCTTAAGTTCATGAACAAATGCGAAACTATCATATTGAGTCTTAAGGGCAAGGGGGCCTTCACAACTTATCTTAATTGGTTTTCAAGATCTTGAGCAGTTGGGGAACGAAGATGAAGACGGTCGTTTGAATGTTTTACCCACGCTTGATCGACAATTTCTTTCAAATGATTAATGTTATTCGTCATGACATTGTATGCTTGTCTACTTTTGCTTATTGATTTTGACACTGGTAAGAAATCGATGTTTTTGAAAATATTTGGTTTCGTTTTCACAAATGATTTTCTCCACATTTTCTTTCTTATTTCATTTGCCTGTGCGAACTGAATTTCATAATGCTGAGTCGGGGGTTTAAAAATTTCATAAAGACTATTTAACTTTGTGTAGTCAAAAGGTTTCACTAAGTCTTTATTCAATTTTGATCGACTCTCGTTATCAAGAGTCAGAGTCTCTTCCCTATCGGGGACGAGTCTGTTTGCAGGATCAGATTGGTCATGTGGGATCGCATACAAACATGGTTTCTCATATTGAGCCTTTTTGAGGTACATTGGATTGGCAAAGGTAGGTCTTCCATTAAATGTAGGGCATTTGGGTGCTAACATTAAATGTCAGAATCCAAGAATCACTTCACTTTATTATGATGAACAAGAAAATAAGATTGGATGATGAGAAGAATTGTAGAGAGAGAAACTAGAAAGAGAAACTAGGGAGAGAATAAAAAATAGAGGTTGATTAACTTGCACAAACACAAATGAGACCAACAACCCTCTCTCCACACATGGAGAGGGGTTTATATACCCTAGATGGGCCAGCCTTAAAAGGCTTAGTGGGCCGAGGGTTTGTCTTGGGTTGGGCTCGAGTTTACTTGGGCTTTCGCCCGATACACGTGACCTATTAGATTACATTAAATGAGCCCAATACCCGTTCTAGCCTATTACAACATTTAATATATAAATGACCGAGACCTAATATTCCAAATGAACGAACTTCTCATTCGACTTAAAATTTTTGAGGCTAACAGGATCAATTCATCCCACACAACATTACTCAACTACTTATCCATCCACACCTCATGCAATTACTTATCCGTCAACACCGCATCCTAATGCTTATTCATCCACTGTACATCAAGATGCTTGTCCACAACCACAATCTATTCCTCAAATTAAATATACTGTCTCCACAGTTAATCAACAAAGACATCTTGTTGAATTTCCTCAGATAGACTCCGGTCTAGTAGTTCCTGTGTTTAAGCAAGGAGATGACCCTATTAATGTCATTAACAAAATGATGTCATTTCTGTCTACTGTCGTCTCATCTCGTTTCCCTACTACGAACAATCAGCTAAGAAATTCTTCCAACCCAAGACAACAAGCAACTATTCATGATGGAAGGGTGACGGTTTAACCGGTTTAGGGGAGACAAAATTCATTTGCTGCTGGTACTTCTGGAACAAGGGCTAACATCTCAGGAACAGGTGGGGATATTTCAGGTCAACAAAGAGTTGTGAAGTATTTTAACTGCAAGGGGTAAGGAGGATATACACTTAAGAGTCTTTGCCTTTTCTTTCTTAAAAGCTTGAATAAGTCATGTTTCTTCAAAATCTTTTGGGTGCATTTCTTCAACCACATGGGGGAAGTTTAATCTTGTGAAAGGTAGTATGCATTATTTGAATTTCCAAGGGGAAGAGTTGTGAGAAGAATTATTCAAGCATGAGAAGATACGTTGCTAATCCATATAATGTTTTCCCCGAACAGTCAATCACTAAGCTTATTCTTAAAGAAGCAGTAATATTTGATGTGTTATCCTACTAATTCTGTTGTGCACTTAATTATTCTAAGCTTGTAAGAAATATTTGAAACTGCTCAAGAGAGAATTGCTAGTTTAGGGGAAGCTTTAAAAGCATCTAAATCAAGAATATGCGGCATGAATTAGGGGGAAGCTAATTCAGAAGCTTCTCCTTAACCAGAAGTGTATGGGTTACTTAGTTCGTGCCTATTACAGTATATATCCTACAAGGTACTACAAAGATGATTCATGTTGGAGTGCAGACATAAAGTCAAAGACCACAGAAGACATCATCAGCATTAGAAGCTTCATGGAAGTTCTTGTTCTTAATCAATATGTACTTGTTAGGAAAATATTGTAATTAATTCCGTATATCGTCTCGTGGGGGAAGATTGTTAGGAATCTATTTTTTATGTTGCGAATTAAGAAAGTTACCATAGTTTACCATTACCACCCATACAGTCAGTGGCTAGAATAGCCAATATAGCATACTTGTGTAATGTATGGTGGTATAAATACCTCTCTGTGGCTTCCATAGAGGGGTTGAGGATTTTATATCATTTCACTTTCCATCTTATTTTACATCTTTTGTTTCTCTCTCTACTCTCTCATTAGAAATATGACTATCATGTGGTTTGAGTCTCCTAGACCACCGAATCATAGATTATTTAGATCTTTCAAGAAGGAAAGCTTACGAAAGCAAAAGAGTCATAACATACATAGAGCTATGTAAGACTCAAGGTGAAGACAATGTTCAAGCTTCACCAAATTACAAGCCCAAGATCAAGACGCAAGCCTCATCAACGGCGGTCTTCATCTTTGCTACGTTTGTAATTTTATTCGCTTTCTAAAATATTATTTGTCATCATCAAAAAGGGGGAGATTGTTGGTGCAACATTGACTAGGATCTCCTTTATGTTTTAATGATGACAAATAAACATTCGTAAAACGTAAAATAACAAACGATAGCCTAAATCTAGAAAACCGGATATTCGCCTTTGGCGCGCTGGGCACGCGTCAGCGTGTGGCCAGCGCGCCACTCGCCAAGTCTATTTTTACGGATTTGATTTTGTCGGCCTTCCTCTACCGGACACATGTGGAAACTTCAATAAAGGTATGTACATGTTATTTGAGCATTTGGAACACTTCAAATGAGGGTTTGACTTATAGAGGAGCAAAAACAAATCCTCCTGTTTTAAATAAAATGCCAACTTAAATCTTTTATCAAACGCCTCTAGCCAAGGCCAAAACATCTTTCTAAACCTAGTATGATCATGTTCTCAACATACCAACAAGAGAAAGCACTCATTTGACCTTAATCCGGATTTACGATGATCCTAATCATGTAACAGGTTTTACTCCCTTATTGGTCAAACCAAGTCAAAGGTTTCTCTTTGCGTAAACGCCATCCCTTTTTTATCCCCAATTATAGGATATGCTTTACTTAATATGCAAAGCACTTAGCTTGTTTGCATCATAATGATTAATGGTCGAATTCATTGTTGCTTAGATTCACAATTGATCCTAATCATGTAACGGGTTTGACTCCCTTATTGGTCAAATTAAGTCAAATGTCACTTTACGTAAACGCAGCCTTTCCGAATATGAGATATGCTTTACTTAATATGTACAACACTTCGCTTGTTTGCATCAAGATGACTAATGATCAAATCCAATGTTGATTATCTTTGATTAAAGTCTAAATGACTAATTGAGTTTGTGGTATTTGAAAGTTAATTATGTACTTTAACTTTTCTCACTTCCTTTCCCTTAAATGTTTTACAAACTCATTCCTCACATGTACATGTCCTCACTTATTCTACACACTCTTATAATCCATTCTAACTAATCACTTGTTAAACCTTCTTACCCAACAAGTGATTTCTTTCTTCTACATACACACCAAACATCTTCTTCCTTAAACCATCCCATAATTACATATGCCCACTCTTTTCTCTCTTATTGGCAATGTGATTATTCACCTAAATCAATCTTTGATTTCACTCTTAAACATATTCAAACTCATACTTCTCATCCTAATCCTTATTACCTTCTTACTAATCCTCTTTAACACATTTCAAACATAAACTACATTTCCACACATAATCCTTCCTCACTTATAATAAAGTTTTAAAGCATTGCTAAACATTGTATATCTAAATAAACTTTGTGGTTATGTTCTCTGGAAGCCCTCATGAGACTTCACTCATCCACTTGGGCCACCAAGTGGTTTAAATGGCTTGTTGCTTATGCTAAATGCAATCGTGATTTCTATAAAAGTGAGTTAGGTTTGTATTCTTTGTATACTTATCATTGAGCAATTTCATGCTATTGGTTTGTTTTAGGGATCATAGGGGAAAGTGAGCTTGCTCAAGATAGAGATTTTCTGGATTTCTCTGATAGCTTTTTACATTTCATATGATCAGAAGCAATGCTCAAGGGAATTTCTTGTTCTAATTCTACTCTTCCTGTTTATTTCATTTCCTTAATGTACAATAGGGACATTGTACAAAACAAGTGAGGAGATGGGAGTAGAATTATCACTTGACCTATTCTTGCCTTTGATTTTTTAGTTTTCTTTGAAAAATGGTGCCGATTTTAAAATTTTTGAAATGTTTTTCTTACTAAACTAGAATTAATCTTTGCCGAATGCACATTACCCTTTATTAATACTTGGTGTGGTTTAAGCCTAATGTTTCATTTTCATCTCATTATACAAAAATCCACCAAAATATTGAGTGTGTCGATAGTATTGTAGACTTTAGAACATGGCCTATACATCATTTCGAGACCTAATTGATTAGCAGGAATAGATGGTTCGAGAAGGAAACATTTAGGAATTCACTCAAATAGCCATTATGTATGTGTTTATCGACTTGTTACACTGACTTGTCGACCTCCCATGTTAAAAACCTTTTGTTGCACTCATCATTAGTGCAAGATACCACTAGATCACCCTTGTTATGCCAATATATGTTTTCACCTGTGTTTCGTTACACCATTTTGCCTTAGCCAACCTTGTAGTCTATATTTATCCTTGTGTTGAAATTTCTGGCTACCTAAGTCCATGGTTCAGGAAAATGGTTCGAAGATTGGCACTTTCGTTGAAAACGTATTATTATGATCATGGAAGACCCCACGATATTATCACTTTCGATACTATTTATCTCAAGTGGGGGGATATGCGATATGTAATATACAAGAGTATTATAAAAATGAAAAAAGAAAAGGTGATGTAACTATAAGCCACCTAGTGATCTAACTCCTGATGTTGGTTACGTGTTATAAAACCAACTAAGTAAAAAGGTGGTGCAACTATAAGCTACCTAGTGATTTTGAGGATGGTGCAACTATAAGCCATTCAATGTATAAAGGTGGTGCAGCTATAAGCCACCTAGAGAAGAATGGGTTAGCACGCTCCGCAAGGTCTCATTATTAGCTAACCCATATTGATGATATGATCAGATTTTCGCACTTGAAGACTTGGACTATGGATGGACAGTAGCCGGTTATGGATACCTTAGATTATATATGACTATTTGTTTTGTGTTTTCATCTTAACACCAATTAAATGTGTATCCCATGTCTATCCTAACCCTTATATCACTTAATAAACCTGTGTTATGTCACCCATGGTGCCTTTAAAATTGTTTAGACTCGAACTCTAACTTGCGCAGATTTAAGTACTTCCCAAGTTTATGATAGAATACATGCTACGACTGTGTAGTTGAGCGATCACCTCGAAAATGAACACTTAGACTAGTTGAGAGTTGAGTGATTTTTGATCCCCTTTTTGTGAGGTGTTTGACTTTGATGTTTCTAGCATAAGTCTTTTATAGATTCATTTCTTTGAGTTAAATCAGAGAAATCTTTTTATAAACTATTCTAACAGGTCTACTTAAAGGCAAGCAGAAGTCAAGTGAGAGGATATTTGATACTATTTAGTGTCAATTTTCCCTTAAAAATACTTGCAAGTGTCTTATAAATACTTGAAATCGATACTTTTACGGTTATTTCGTTGTTTTCAAGTAAAATGCAAGTGTGGGACAAGAAATACGAGAAAAGGACGTAAAAATGAAGAAACGCGGGTGATTCTTCATGGAGACCTTTACGGGCGTACCCCATTGACGATATTGTACGGCGCAACCTATTCAAGGCAAGACACGTCATCCAAAAATATTACGGCGTAACCACACAAAAGGTTTACGTCGTAACATTATTATTATGGAAGGATGAGTCATCTGAGTCAGCATTACGGTGTAACGTGAACACTTGATTACGCCGTAACATCCTTTAAGCCTGCAAGATGGAAAGTGCACGTTAGTAGTTTACGGCGAAAACTTCTAAAAGGTTACGCCGTAACATATTCGAAATCTATAAATAGAGGCCTCATTCAGCCACTTTATCATGAACCATTCCACATCAGATCTAAGGGGTGATCTAGGCCTCTAATCTTGAATAATTCCACCAGAAGTCCAAGGGAGATCACACTTAACTTACTTTTGTATTTAATCGTTCATAAACAACCTCTGCAAGAATTATGAGTTTTCATCCTTGATTTTCTGTATTAATTCTTGCTTTTTGTTACTATGTGCGGCTAAGCACTTTCTGAGTGCTAGCTAAGTCTTGAAGTTTACATCGTTAAATGTTTGTTTTCCTGTTTATATTATGGTTTCATTGATATCCTTTGAACTATAATGTAACCTAGGTTTTGGTCGTATTGTGGGTGGTTTAGTTCATGTTTAATCCTGTTATTTGATTACCACTCTGATACTAGGGATATAGCGTGAGGGTTACTAAGGAAGGTTGATCATCCTAACCCTAGTGTAGGAACTAACCAGGTTACAGCCTCTATCATTTAATATACTTAAAAAGTATAGGAACTCTTTCAGATAAGGTTAATTTATCTTATATATGGTTATCAGACTAGTTCGTGGGATAGTGAGGAATTACTCACTATGACTGGTTTGCCCTACCTTCATTGACTTTCGGAGACTCGGGTATCGCAGGATGTTATAGGATTAGTCTATAGATATCTATTTAGTATTGTCGATTTAGAAACCACAAATGAAAACCATGATGTAACATTGAACAGGAAATTGTATGTGGGGATTCTTGATTTGATGAGACAAAATGAATAAAAGAATGAAACAAAAGGACTTAAAATGCAAAATAAGAATTCTTCAAAAGATAGAAGATTTTGAAGATTTTAGAAGATCTCCTGAAGAAGAAAAAGATATAGAAGATAATATTTAAATATATCAGAAGATATTATTTGTTCTTATCTTTTTATTTATTCTTATCCTTTGTAAACCTAGTTATCTCTATTATATAAAGACATACATGTCGTATGTTTTAGGTGTGCACAGAAAATGTAGTCGACTAAAGGTGTGTGTGTGTGTCTAGGCGTGTGGTTCATTGTAAACGCGTAGTGTTTGAGTGTTGTAGCCCCAAGATCAATGTTTCATTGATCCTGTTACTAGTTAGAGTAACCGTTCTAGAATTGATCATCTAGAATTGGGGCGAATAATGAATAATATGAAAGAAAAACCTTGTATTAATAACAATGATTCTATATATTAAATATTATGCATTTGTTATTAATTCATCCTAGATTAAAGGTCTAAACATCCTGAGTTTAAACGATCCTTAGATTTCCACAATTGGTATCAGAGCCTGGTGGCTCTTGATATAGGATCTACAAGGTTTTAAAGAAACCCTAAAAACCCTTATTTTCAAGAAATCGTGTGGTGAAAGTTTTATGAGGTTTTGAAGATTCAGTGCTATAATGATGCTTATAATCGTCCTCTCTACCTGTTTGGGTATGCAATACGATTGGTAAGCTTTGTTACTATTTATTTGGGTTTCTTTTTGATCCGTTGTGCTCTAACTGATCAAACCCTAGACAATTAGGGTTTATATTTTTTTTATTCGGATCTGATGTGGTGTATACACGGCTTGGTATGAATTCATTCAAACTCTTTTAGGGTTTTCTTGATAAGCCATGATTGTATAAAGTTGGGGTTTGCACTAATGGTATCTATGGTGGTCATGATTTGGAAGAGAAGGATGTTAATGTTATTCTTGATCATTATCGTGCTTAAATCAGAAGACATGGAAACTTTCAAGGCAATGATCTTAGACAGCTGGTATAAATGGTAATTGGTTGTTACATACTGTAAGGTAGCAGTTACTACTGTTGGATTTGTATACAAAGTTAATGTTGTTAAAGAAGATTAATGTTGTTTGGATATAGTTTCTACTGTTTTTTTATATTAGTGTTGCTCGACTCAGTTAATGCTGCTAGGGCTCAAGTACATATTAATGCTGCTAGTATATACTTAATGCTACTAGTACATACTTAATGCTGCCTAATGTACCTTTTGTGATGCCTAGTATGGGAGAAGAACAGTAGTAAGTCATGAAGTTAATATTGCTATAGGTATAAAAAAGCAGTTTACTACTGTTATTATTGTTGGTTAATACTGCTAGCATTAAAAAGCAGTTACTACTGCTTGTGGTAAAAGCAGTTAGTTACTACTGCTTGGGATTAAAAAGTTAATACTGCTTCATGATATTAATACTGCTATTGAATTTAAGCAGTTAATACTACTCAGGTTCAATAAAGTTAATACTACTTCCTATGTTAATATTGTTTGGGTTAATAAAAGTTAGTACTGCTAGAAGCAATTACAACTGCTTGACTTGTTCGATAAAAGAAGTTAGTACTGCTAGCTTTGACCTCAATTTCATAAGTCTTTGGGAAAAATGACCCGGTAATCACTTACCGGTTAAAAGTGTAGTATTTTTGTAAGATTTTTCCTACTACCTTTGTCCTAAAGGGTAGTTTTGGAATTTTCTATACTTTGGATATTATTACGTATATTATTGATTAACATCATTGATTATCATGGATTAAAGTCTAAATGACTAAATGAGTTTGTGGTATTTGGAGATTAATCTTGCTTTGACTTTTCTCATCTCCTTACCTATAAATGATTTACTAACTCACCTGTATTCCTCACATGTACAAGATGACTTACAAACTCCCACATTCCTTCTACATAATCCTACAACACACCCTTCCTCATCATTTGTTCACCCTTCTTACCTATCAAATGATCATATCCTCCACACTCACTCTAAACACTCCTTTCTAAAACCATCCCACTTTTTCCTTTCTTATTAGCAATGTGATTATTAACCCAAATCAATCCTTTGATTTCATCCTTATCTTCATCATCTTTATTCTTCATCTTCAAACCTTCAAGCCTAATTTTTCCTTCACATAAACCTTCCCCAAATAATACTCACATGCCAACTCACATTCCCTTACACAATGTACTCTCTTTATACTTGTAGTACTTCTTGTTCCCTACATTTCTAACAAAGGCTCCTCCACATCCCATCAAAACATTCTCCACCACACACTCAATATTCACTTTCTTCATCACAACATTTGAATTTCATACACACACACACACACACACACACACACACACATACATACATACACTCTATAATCCTCACTCTTGATCAAGCCATTGTATCAATCCAACTTACCTCATTCTTTTCTCCATCCTTGGATTGATTTCAAACAAACACAACAAACACATTTTCTCTTCCACTCTTGATCAAGTCACCTCATCAATCCAAGATACCTCATTCTCTTATCCACCCTTGGATTGAACTCACATCTCAAACAAACATACATTCTCTCACAAACAAACACTTATTACTCACACAACAAACATACCTCTCTTTCTACCATTGATCTTGTCATCTCGCCTATCCAACTTACCTCCCCTCTTTTCATCCCCACCTTCCATTTGAAACCAAGATCAATAGGCTCCTTTCCATCACATCATGTCAACTCATGACAACTCATTCACAACCCATTCTCTATTATCCAACATGTGCTTGAAAGATTTGGAATTCAAATTTCAAATTCTTCCCCCTTTCTATCCAAGTTAAGAATATTCTAGGAATATTCTCTTGTACCTTAACTAGCTTATTTAAACCTGTAGTTAGATTCCAACTAAGCTAGTTACACTTTAAGGAATACCCAAGAAACCTCTTTCCGATAATTCTCTTCTCTTTTTACAATATCAGATAAGCGGAACGCTTTTAAATACTTCACAAACATTTTTATCAAATAACTATTTGAGTTGGTTGACCTTGAGTGTAAGAATGATTGAAAGGTCATAGCGTGAAGTACAATTGGGGGTTTAACAAGAGCGGGTATTTAAAACGCCAAAATCTCGAAGAAAATATTTTGGGAATCTGGCGCGCTGGCCACACGCAGACGCATGGGTAGCGCGCCACTCGCTAAATATTTTCCAAGGTTTAGGATTCTTGGCCTATAAATACCCACCATTGACCTTTGTATTCCTCACCTCTTGCAAACATTCTTTTCTCTCTTTTCTCTTCTCTAATCCTCTAAGTCCAACATCAAGCTTTCCAAACTTCTCATCTATCATTCTATTGAAGTGAACACATCTCCATAAGAGAGCCACACAAGTACCTAATCCACACTTGTGTGTTTTGTCGAGGGTCCTCTTTCTCATACCCTTTCTTTAGAATCGAGTCTCTAGGTTAGGTTAGGACTTGGTTCGTCTATCTTATTTCAATCTATCTAGTTGTAAGGGAAGTCTTGTATTCGTGGGATCAAGCCTAGATCATTGGGGATCTAGTTGGGGTTTGGTAAACTTCTAAGGGGAAGTTCTTAGTGGTCCTAGTTAATATAAGTGATCCTAAAGGTTAAGTCGAATCACGGGTTCTTAAGGGTGGATCCCGAGGGCGGAATACCGTAGGTAGTAACTCTTCTTTGTGAGCACTGATCTTTGTGCAAATTGGTGGAGTTAATTGTAATACGATTTATATTCCACCATAAGGATTATACTAGTGTAGTATCGGAGTCATGGATTCGCAGTTGGATGTACGGAAGGACTAAACCCCCCTTCCCGAACCAGTATATATCGTGGTGTCTCTCTTTCTCTCTTTCTCTATATCTACTTATTATTCTTACTACAAAGTAGATTAGCACACCACTTGGCTCTTTCGGGACTTAAAGTTTTATAAACTTCGAAGAAGTCAAGACAACCGTATTCACCCCCCTCTACGGTTGTACAACTAGTCCACAATCTCCATGTCCGGCAAAGAAGCCTCATAACGTCACTTACACTTTTTCTGGTACAAAGTTAAATACCGGGTTCTAACAAAGGTAGAACCAACCTTACGTCGCTTACACTTTTTCCGGTACAAAGCTAAATACCGGGCTATAACAAAGGTAGAACCAACCTAATGTTATCAACTCTTTTTACAAGAATGGAGGATGAAGTACAATGAATTAATGAAGTACAAGACTCAACAAGATGATATTGATATGATAGGGGAGACTAGCAACAATGTAACTAGAGCTTGATCGTCTCGTATATAATATCAGCAATTTCTTCTAATAAGAGAATTACCTACAAGTGTAGAAATGGAACTATGCTAGATCTAAAAATTAAGAGATATATCAAAATATGAGAGAGATATAAAGGAATAGGGGTGAAGTTATATGACATGAGAAAAGGCTATGCTTATTTATAGCCAAAAAATTGTCTAGTGTTCACCGATTCCTGCGGTTCCCCCTTCTAAAAGGATCCGACTAGTGTAACCCGAAGATCCATGTCACTAGTATTAAATCCGGAATTTGAAGGCCTAATCATCCTAAATTCTTGTGTAAATCTACCTAAATCTTGTGTAATCTTGTAAGATTTAGTTAAGATATGGAAAGATCATGTTGATGTCATGCATGATGTAAAAATATAAATATAATTTACATAACTTTGAAAAAATAAAAGTATAAGTAACTTTGTGTTACTTGTATAATATGTAATTGTGATGCGTGATAGATAAAATAAGTTAGAAAGACTATTTGTATAAAACTTACGCATTTTATTTTCTACTTATAATGATTTTATGATTGTTATCAACAAAACACAAGAAGATCATAAATAGAAATAAACGTTTTTACGGCTTATTTGTATTAACATTTACTAAGAAGCACAAACTTAATAAAAAGATTAAAACGTTTAGATTGTTGTATAAAGCCCAAGCCTTTTTGTGTAATTTTTTTATAAAACACAAAAATCAGCCTTATGACCAAAGATATAAAGATAATCTTGCAAGACAAAGTGTTTTACACAAAAAAACCACGTTTTAAATCTATCTCGCCAAAACTATTTTGAGTTCGAATCCTTTAACCACAAAAAACACACACTAAATCATCCCATGGTGAATGATACCAATTGTTATACATCGTTATCACTTAAACACACAAGAAATAAGATAAGAAGTGGTGGTGTAGAGAAAAAGAAGAACTTGTATTATTTCGCCATATAGAGAGAAAGAAAGAAAGTATACAAGAGAGAAAGAGGAGTTTTTATCTCACATACACACTTTACAAGTGAGGAGAGGTTTATATTTATACCCAAGTCCTAAGGAGAGATGATTTAGGGTATGAATAATTGGCCTGGTTTGGGCTTTGGATTGGCTAGGCCCAAAGCGTATACAATATTAGCTTAAAATCCCAAGCCCGTTTACCCAACTAGCCTATTACAATATTACAAAGTTCGTAAATGAGAATAACCGACACTTCATTAAATAAGCAATTCTAACAAGGGCACTAACAGATTATCAAGTTGAGTATTCAGTCCCATTTCCAATTCTTCATTGTTGGGACGAGTTAAAAAATGTGATAAATGAATCGACAAGAAGTTCCATCTTTTATGGCAGACAGGGATGAGAGAAAGAGCAAGAGATACAAGTCAAGCGACGATAGTTCGTTCAACATGAGGGAGTCAGGGAAGGGCAATTTAAATTTGAATACCAAGGCTATGGACGAGGAAGATGAAGTGGACGAAGTTCGTCGAAGTCGTCCCATAGGCAGGGACCAAGCAAAGAGGAAAGCGAAAGCGGGGACGTCGTCGACATCTTCAGCAACTAGCTTTGATGTGGAAGCGTTGGACAAGTTAATGGCCAACGAGTATCCAATGGCCAGCGATTCGTACAACGCTAAAAAGGACCAGGAAATGACGGAGTTATTGCAGATCAAAAAGTAAGAGCTGGAACTCAAGGCTGCAGAGCTGGAAATTCAACAAATGGAAAACCGCCAAAGAGATGAAGCGTTATATTTATCGACTACCGATGAAGAGTTGAAGGCGGTACTCAGGGCAAGGTGGAACATTACATTTTAGTTTACGTTTTTTATTTATCTATGTAGTGTTTATGTTTATTAATCTGTACGTGTACGTTTCAAATATTTATGTAACGTTATTATCTTATAAATAATAAAAGTTTTAGTTTTTAATAAAGAAAATTGGTTTGACTAGTGAGGGTGGTTTCATTGATGTGGGTGAAAAGTGAGGGAGTGAGGGTGGAAAAGTGGAGAGATAAATCTGATGTGACGATGTAGTGGAAGGTGAGGGAGGGTGTTTTTCCGGTGACTGATGTGGGTAGTCTAAGAGAATCGGGTATGGTGTCATGTCAAAAACACATTTTTAGTGTCACTTCATCATTCTTACTTTTAACACTCACACTAAAATACCACTTCACTCATAATACTCATTTTCACATGCCATTTGAACACCACAATATCCAATTAAAACATAAACTAAAAATAACCATTAAAAAAACCAGTTTTGTCTTCTCCCCAGTTACATGTCTGCCAAGTAATTGGCGTGGGCTGAGGTAGGGTAGGGCTGCAATCAAGTCAAGCTTTCGAGCTCGAGCTTGAGCTCGAGCTCGAGCTTGAGTCGATCGAGCCAAGCTTTTATCAAGCTCAAGCCTAAGTTCAAGCCCAAAAATTAGCTCGAAACCTATAACGAGCCAAGCTTAAGCTTTTGATAGCTCGACTCGAGCTCTTATCAAGCTTTTTCGAGCTTTAATATATAATAAATTCATATAAGTAACTAAGGGGTAATTTGAGTATTAACTTAATTATAAGGACCTATTTCATAAATAAATGAATAATGTATTATAAAATGACCTTTAACCCTAATTAATTTAACAATTTATATTCTAGTGCTTTGTATTCTTCATACTTAGTTTTGACTTTTGAATACATTAGCCAAAACTAATCAAAAACTAATTAGTACTTTGCCTGATGTACGTTTTTGTTAAAATACTTAGTACATTTAAACATTAATTAGTACTTTGGCTTATGTTTCATTATAATGTTGGACTTTTGTACGAGAATATTATTGTTAGTTTTATTAATGTTTAATGAATCTACCTTGGTTTTCACTTATGGTTTTTGTTTGTTTTACTTTATGCATATGTTTATTGATGAGTTTGGGCGTTTGGCTATTAAATACATTAAGTTTGTATACATTCATGCTTTTCAAGCCAAGCTCAAGCTTTAAGCTTTAATCAAATCTTATCAAGCCAAGACATGCCTACTAATTTTTTTCAAGCCAATGCTCAAAACACTGTCAAGCTCGTGCTTGGCTTGACTCGATTTGCACTCCTACGGGGGGGGGGGGGGGGGGGGGGGGGGATGATACATGGGCAATTCAATTTGGGTTGCTACATATGATTACATATGATTTGACGTATAAAGGTGCCACGGTGCCACTATACTCGATGCCTTAAGCACAAAGTATAGATAGTTGACAAAGTACTAGCCTGATTGCATATAATCTTTTTTTATAGGTAATTTGACTCTAATAGATTGTCGTGTTTGAGAATTGTCCCTTATTTATAAACTGCGTTATAAAGCATAGCATATATATTCTTTTAAAGATTTAAAATTACATATATATCTAACTTGAAATCATAATTACATATATATTTTTGAAAAGTTATAAAAGTGTCACATATATTCAAATAATTAAATTAAACATATTTTATTGAAATTGTCGACGATACTCTTTTTTTTATTAGTTCTTTTTTCTCCAAACATGAAATTAAACTAAAAGTCACTTTCAATTCTTTAAGCCCTCTTTGGTAGGACACTTTTTGGAGCTTTTTAGGAGAAGAAAGCTTTTTGTTTTAAGATTCAAGCTTTTATTTTGGTCAAATAGTTACAATATTAAACGCTGATCAATGTAGTGTCCAAGATTTGCTAGAGATGTTAATAGATAGATTTACTCAAATGCCCCAAAAATATACGTCACGTGACAAAGCAACTTAGCAACGAAACATTTCAAATTCTTTGATTTTAGATATCTGAAAGTCAGACCAACTCTAGAATTAAAATATGATACAATATTTTCTCATTTCAACCTTTAGGAGAATGCAATATTTTAGTCTTAATAATTTTTAAAAAATATATTTGTGGTTAGTCCATATTTTCTATTACTCGGGTAATTTTGATTTTGATTTTTTTTTCTATTTATAATGCTTAGTTAAACTAGTATATATTTGAGGATATTTTATGTTTATGGTGTAAATTTTACAATAAAACTTGCATGAAATGTACGACGTCGATGATTCTTATAAACGCGCTACCACAAAGGATATAAGTCAATTATATTTTATATTTTACATTTGTATATAGTTATTGATTTATCCTTTTATGTCACTTTACATCTTCTAATTACGGTTAACAGCTACGTTACCAAACACTTTTATAAATAAAATAGATTCAGTTCGCATCTATTGATAACAACTTACAGTTTACAGTTACAGCTTACAGGCAGTGACGGACCCAGGAATATAGCTTGGGGGGGGGGTGGGGGGGGGGGGGGGGTCAAAAAAATTTTTTTTGGCAATGGCAACAAAATGTGGAAGAAAAAACTAAGATCGAAATGATAAATCGAGTATTTTTAGTTACAGATAAGGATTTATAAGATTTTAAAGTGTTGAATTTGGGTTTTAGCACGTGAGTGGGGGGAAATTTGAATCTCGAGTGGGGGGCACTTTCGAAAAAGGATCAAAATTACACTAAATTTTTGACTTTTTCGACGAGCCATGGGGGGCACTTGTCCCCCTATATTTAAACAATAGATTAACCTCCCTGCTTACAAGAGTACAGCTTACAGCTAGTTTTGCCAAACATACCCTTAGTGTTTGTAGCTTGGTAAGAACAATAGTAAGATAATAATGGAATTCTTATCACACTAAGAGGGAGGGGTATGGTGGCGAGGGGCTTCGCCACTTCCCTCGTCACCATACCGAGAGTGCTCGCCACCGGCCAAAAACCCACACCCTCGCCATCTATACGACGAAACAAAAAGACAAAACTTACATATATTAAACCGTTGCAAACCAACGGATACATTTTCAAAATAACACCCCATTTTACCATTTTAACACACACTTCTCTACAACAATATTATTATTACTCTAAACATTTAATTTTCTTCTCCTAAAATAATAATGTACTCAACATCTAAATGAACAAAACCGTCGGTTTTTTTTACCATCTTCTCCAATACAACCAATATTATCTTCGCCAAATCAATCGAATAAGTTCTAACCCAAGTTCCCAACTCTTTAAATCGTCGCAAACGTTTTCCCCCTCTATGGAATGCAAATGTCACCGCTCCGTACATGCTTATCAATCACAATTGACGTATCCTCAAATATCAACAATAGGGTTCAAGGTTACAAAGAATCCAAGAAATATACGCAGCCACAACTTTTTTTCCACAACATATCATTCACAATCGCCATTTTTTTTCACAATCAATCATCACAACCACAACATTTTTTCACAACACTCCTCACAACCACAATTCTTATACCCAAGGCCCAAGAACCCCGTGCACCTAAGCGAAATCAAAAAGGACGGGGGAAGGAAACAACCAGTTATCGAATTGGACGAGGGCGATGAAAATGAAGATATGGAAAGATTAACACTAACACCAACATTTACCTCTTGAGTGAAACCAGGAGGGTGAGAAGGATCGCTATCCTGACCCGCCTCCTTATTATCTTGCTTATTAAGAATGTTGTAAATACCAAAAGGATCTTCTGATATCTTATCTTGAGGAGGTTCCTGTTCATTAATAACGTTTTCGATATTCTCATTCATGAAGCTAGACTCTGAAACATGATCATTCGCATCCCCAGTAATTGAATTATTTTTTTCGTCTCCTACGAATTCATCATCAGAAGATGATTCACAAAATTCATCGTCTAGTTCAGGAGACCATGGTTCTAGTTCTCTAATTCGAATCCAATAAACTTTCCCTTTAACAATGATTTTGGTACGATCATTGATAATAGTACTAACCTTGGTAGTCACACAGACTTTTCTGTACGGCAACGAACTATCCTCTACCAAATCGACAGGAGTCAAAGTACCCCAAGGAGACACAATTTTGGAGAGCGCTTTGTTGTTCCAAGCACACATAGGGAGTCCTTCTATAGCAATCCAAACAAGTCTGATATCGCTCACAAAAGAATTATTAGCATTACCAAGTTCATGGAACCAATTCAATACACCAGCATGATTAATCAATTTTTCTTTGGAAGCACAAGATTTGGATTGGATCAGGACCCAGTACCCACCAAGATAAGAGATCTTTATGTCATCAAAGCCCTCATCGTTAAGGATGACAGAAAGGTTAGATAGGGCGTTAATATCTTTAATTTTCCCAATAGCAACACAAGAGAGATCATTGGCTGATAAGCAATCATCATCAAGAGCAATAGCAGGTGAGGAATCATGAATCATATTAGAAGATGACAAATTATTAGGCTGGTTCGATTTCAACACAGAAGCAAACGAATTATTCCTGGTTTCTTTATTCCCATTCGTTGGCCTAACATTAGGCTCCTTGAACCCACCTAAATGTCTATCATCACTCTTCGAATTACGAATGTTCCTGCCATTCAAAGGCGGCCTGCCAAATCGTGCCTTATTTGCCTGTAACTTATAACGACCAACCCATACCGTACATAAATTACCCACTAATCTTTCCACATTAGAAACATTGATAAATTTGACAAATCCAAATCTTTTACCTTCCTTTGATCTCTTCAGTGGAATGAAAGAATCAACAACATGTCCATACTTATTACAAGCATGAAACAGATCCTTGGCCGAAAATGTCTCTGGAAGATTAGACACGTAAATCGAAATATTAGATGATCTGGTTATCTTCGTCTCTTTGTCTATAAGAAAGTGTTCATCTAGGAGTATACGAAAATGGTGGTGTGATTTTCATTGGGGAAACATGAATTACGGCTATCTTGTATAACAAAGAACAAACTTAAGGGTATAATGGTCAATATTAAAATAACCTTATAATTATCATTTATTTCAGGTGTCATTGATATATAATTTAATTATTTTTGGACATATATGACACTTTTAATTATTTTGAAAGATATATAATGTAATTATGATTTCAAATTGGATATATATATGCAATTACAAGTCTTTGTAAGGATATATATGTAATTCCCCTAATATAAAGAGTTTGCAATGGCGTTTCAGAACAAAACAAAAGATCAACGTTATAACTAAAAAAGATTTGAATTGTCATGAAACGGTCTATGTTTACTACAAATTCACATGTAACAATATAAGTATCTTGACGTGCCTATCTTCGTATCATATTTATTAGTATTGTAATGTCAACCAAATCTACAAGATTGACCCTGTGCCAACTTAAGCTACAACTTATTTTGGCTTATATATAATTATGGCTTTGCCTGAAGTAGAATGGAAGAGTAGGGAGCAACATTATATGTATCACCTATGCCAACGACACCCTCGGGTACAATATCATTTGGCGACTCGAGATTGGTGTCGACCTGTATTAACAAGAAAGAGAACCAACAAATTCCAAATGAGATTTAAACATCGAATGTAGAAAGTAGTACCAGTTAGTATATGTATATGCATTAATGTAGCATGCATATATATCTATATCTACTCTATATCTACAGACTGCAGACACATCACAAATGATGGTGGATGGGTATAAAGAGTTGTCATACTCGTCCTTCCAAGAGATAATTATTCAGCAATGACATTAGGATGGTGCCTTTCAAGTAAAAAGTCCTAACTACCAAAGTAATGCCTGATGATAGCTTTCTATTATATTTTTTTACTTTTTGTGATGCAACTGTTTCCTTCTTAAAGCTACTACCAAAATTTAAAAACATAATTTTGGTATCAAAATAGTGTTTGTAATTGACATTTGTTATTTATAATATTTTTTAAACCAACTATGGCTTCCGAATACGTAAACGCTCACTCCAGAATTACCCACCGGAATTACCCACCGGATGAAACACATAGTTTAAGAAAAATGCAGTAAGTGCAGCTTGATTGCGGCAAAATTTACAAAAAAAACGGTTTACATTTTGACCAAAAAATAATGCTTTCATTTAGTTTTGTAAATAATAAATTTGAAAAGGAGAATTAGGAGAAACTTAACAATTCAAACCACTATTTTAAAAAAGTGAACATCTATTTTGGAACATAAACATATAGTAACGTGAATTATATATATATTATAATAAGATGAGCTTTCATATGTTCACGCGTATATTGTAAGTAGTGATTAAAACTAAATAAGAAGACTAACCACTCGAAACCAGCGTCGTTGCTGAGGTGGAGAAGGTATTGAAACCTTAATAAAGTAGTCATGTGCATTAAATGCCAGGTAGATGTCCCCTTCATCCCCATCATGGAGGCTGTTCAAACAAGGTATACATTATATCAGTCAACTAAAAAGATAAAAGAAAACTTCTATATGCAAGTATGCAACTATCACTGGTCTACCAAAAGGGAGGTGAATTATACACAACTAAAATTGACTAATGATACACACAAAACAAAAACCCTTCAAAATTCACAATTTCGCACGTAGTTATTTCTCTTTTCTTGCACCGTGAAGGCAAATTATAGAATTGAATGATTTTAGTTGCGTACCAATTAACTTTAGTTATGTACAAACCACATCCCCTACAAAATTACCAGACCCCTTCGGTCTACTGCAAGAAAATTCTTCACGGCTACACACACTTTGAGTTAAATAACTTACGTGAATGCGATGAATTTGCTCTCATAGTTATCCCAGTTATCTTCATGCCATGTTATCTCTTTCTGCAGTCGAACAAGTGCTTAATTAGTTTCATGCGCTAAAACATAATATTTTCTACGAGCATGTTATATATATAGGTGATACGAACCATATTAATATTCCACTATCTTATTATTATTTAATATTAGTATTTCTTTATTATTAGTTAGGTAGTGTTTGATAAAGACTTAATAAGTCTTGATTGAAAATTTGGTAAATTAATTAAGTCATTAAAGGCTTATTTGTTTTGTGCTTATAATTAACAAATGACTTTTTAGGAAAAGCCATGAGAGGGAAGGTCTCCATATTAAGTCAATGACTTAAATAATAATTTTACATATTTACCTCCACTTTTTCACCTATAATCCCACATAACTTCTTTTTTAGGTATAAAAGTAATTTTCTTTAATTAAGACAATCTATTCAGAACATAAAACAAACAGTCATGTATTCATATACAAACAGACAACATATATCTAGACACACACTTTAATTTTACAGAACTTAATAAAAAAGTTAAACAAACAGGCCCTTAGTTGGGTTCGAATTTAACTTAATTGACTTAATATGAAAAAACATAATTTATTAGGTCAGAGGGAAAAGTTGTTTGTTTTTCACTTGATCAAAAGAAATGACTTAAAATAAAAAGTGATAAAATTGAAGATCTCTACATTAAGGGCATGTTTGTATAATTTTTTCATTAAGTCGTGTTTAATTAACATATGACTTAATGTGGACAGCCTCAGTTTTGTCACTTTATATTTTCAGTCATCTTTCTCAATTAAGTCATTAACAAACAATTTTCATATGACTTAATAAATTTAGTTTTTTTTTATATTAAGTCAATTAAGGGCTTGTTTGTTTAATTTTTTTATTAAGTTCTGTAAAATTAAAGTGTCTGTGTAGGTATATGGTGTCTGTTTGTATATGGATATATGAGTGTTTGTTTTATGTGCTGAATATAGTGTCTGAATGAAAAAAATTACTTTTGTACCCTAAAAAGAAGTTATGTGGGATTATAAATGAAAAAGTGAGAGGGTAAATATGTAAAATTATGATTTAGGTCATGGACTTAATATAGAAACCTTCCCCCTCATGGCTTTTTCTAGAAAGTTACCAAATTTTCAATTAAGACTCATTAAGTCTTTATCAAACAATACCTAAGTCTTTTTCAAACAGCACCTAAGTCATCTTTTATTTAAAGAGAACTTAATAGAAAAATGAAACAAACAAGCCATATAATTAGTTTCCTCGAATGTATTTTCTTGGTAACCGAGTTAAGTCTTTTTATATATAGGGCATTAGGGTTTGTAATTGGATTAGGTTGAATATTATGAATGGATTAGCGGTTTGATATCATTATTGGGAGAGCTTATTCGACCTCTCCAACGTTGATTACTCTATCTTTGTTCTTTATTTATCGTTATATCTCATTATCGATTCTGGTTCGTATCAAATTGGTATATGTTAGATTATGAAGATTTAAAAAAAAAAAAAATGCTATCCACTATCTGATTTTACTATTCACACCGGATATACTGGTCAACAGTAAAAAAAAGTGTTTTTCAGATTTCTTTTCTTTTATCGGACAAGAACTTGGAAGAACTGTTGGCACGAATCCATTCACTTTTCGAGAAACATCGTATGGAGATTGAAGAGTTGATTGATCCACGCACTGACAAAGTTACACACAGTATGTATAGTTTTATGAAGAATGATTTGAGTAAACAAGATAACAATGTAGAAGAAACTAGCCGCAAGGAGGTTGAAGACAAAGAAAATGGCAGCATGAAAGAGAGGAGCATTGTAGGTGAAACTGTCTTGGAACCAAGACTAATCAAACATGTCACTCGTGAGATGAATGAAGAATTGTTTTCACGGGGGAAGGCCATACCTGGAAAACTCTATTATCATGAAGTAAAGAGCAGTTTTAAGTGTGTTGTTAAGAAGGGAAACAAAAGGGCAATTAGGAGTCTTGTGAGGACTAAATAGGATTTTTTTAATGAAGTTGGGCCAATTGTGAGTCGATGGTATGAAGCCAAACATGGGTTACATTGTACCTCACGATTTGAATATGTTTATATACAGTCCCGCCATCAACTTTTGGTATATGTTTTGATGTTTCACTATGATCCAAAAGAG
>BQNB010058744.1:13750-37633 GCA_026074375.1 Tanacetum coccineum
CCCTTAATTTATACAATTTACATATTTTTACCTTTTTGTTAATTACTTATTTAAACAATATCTTTAATTATTCATAATTACAAAACAAGCCTTTATAGATTCAAATATGACATAATCATACTTTATACATTAAATACTAACCAAACCTTATACTTTTCAGAATTTATAATTTCAGTCCCTCTATTTTAATTAATTAATTTCTAATTACTTATTATATGTAATTAACCATTTTAAATCCAAAATAATATCAATATGACATTTTATACCCCCCAACTTATTTTATACAGAATATAACAATTATAATAACATGTCTAAAACAGACCCCATAGTTTCAGATAAAAATTACAAAACAAGTCCTTAAACTTTTAAAATCAATTCGGCTAATAAATAAATCACTAAAACCCTAATTAAATTTTTCCCCAAACATTTCCCAATTTTTATACAATCATTAGCATTAAGAGAACCTGGAAAAATTATTAAAACCCTAACCCTAATTTATTTTAACAATTTTCTTTCCTTTTTCCCTTTATTCGAATTCGGCAAACATGAATAAATCCCCAATAATTATTCGAATCTCCCCTAAATTTTTCCAACAATTTATCTGAGTTACATATGATATAAAAAACCTTAGAAAAATATAAGATCAATTTTACAAATATTATAAATGCCGATTACATAACTAGCTAAAAATTAGGGTTTCGAACATGTTTTAATTATTTCGACCAAAATAACATGCATGATAAATTTTCTTAAGCATAGAACGAATGATGAAAAATGAGATACAAAAATACCCTTGATGATCCTTAGTGATTTTTCGAATTATTGATACACGAATTTGTTTTTCGAACCAAATAAATTCCCACGATCGAACCAAGCCTTAAACAATCTTTCCAATATTTTTCCCACGATCCTTGACCTTCAAAACACCTTAGAAAATTCATGCTTTCCCTTGAAAAATTCTTGTGCCACCTCTTTTGTATTTTAGGGTTTTCGGTGTATTTTGTTTTAGGGATTAAACAAATTAAAAATGCATAAAGGATTATAACAAAGTCTTTGACCGAATTTTAGGCTTTTAAAAATGGACTAAATCAGATTTTAAACTTGCATAATTTATTTTGTAATTATCTTAATTCTATTTTCTTTAATTTGTAAAGTATAAATACATAAATATTCATATTTTCGGCTAATATATATATATACATAATTATTAATTATTTTTCTTATATAATATAAGGTATTTTTATCTTACATAAATTTCATAATTGTCACATGTTGTATTTTTATAATTTCTAGAATTAAAATGAACTTTATTCATGCTTTTATGTATTTTTCTTGCATTAGGGGTATTTTGGTAATTTTACACTTCTTGAGATTTTTAGGTTTTACAAAGGCAATGTTGACTTAACCTAAACATGAAAGAAGTTGTTAAAAGGAGATTATCAAACTTCTCAATACCGGTATCATCTACCCCATCGAAGATAGTCCGTGGTTAAGTCTAATTCATTATGTACCTAAGAAAGGAGGGGTGACTGTTGTGACAAATGAAAAGAACAAACTTGTTCCCACAAGAACCGTCACCGGTTGGCGTGTTTGTATTGATTACCAAAAATTAAACGAAGCCACCCGAAAGGATCATTTTCCTTTACCATTCATGGATCAAATGCTAGAAAAGCTAGCTGCTGATCAGGAAAAGACCACCTTTACCTGTCCTTATGGAACCAACGCCTACAATCGTATGCCTTTTGGTCTTTGCAATGCACCAGCAACCTTTCAAAGGTGCATGATCGCCATTTTTCAAGACATTCTTAAAACCTCCATGGAAGTTTTCATGGATGATTAGTTATATTTGGAGATTCTTTGACTCTTGTCTTTTAAACCTTGAACAAATGCTTACCCGATGCAAACAAGCCCATCTTGTGCTGAACTGGGAGAAATGTTACTTCATGATGATGGAAGGAATTGTGCTTGGTCACAAAGTCTCCAGTGCAGAATTAGAGGTCGACAAGGCAAAAATCAATGTAATAGCCAAACTACCACCACCCACTAACGTCAAAGCCATTAGAATTTTTTTAGGACAAGCGGGATTCTACCGTTGATTTATCAAAGATTTTTCCAAGATCTCTCGTCCGATGACGAAACTTCTCGAAAAAGACTCAGTGTGTGACTTCAACGAGGAATGCATGAAGGCATTCGAAACGCTTAAAGAAAAGTTAACCAATGCACCGATTATGGTTTCACCAGATTGGTCGCAACCGTTTGAACTTATGTGCGACGCAAGCAATTTCGCTGTCGGAGCTGTGCTTGGACAACGCGAAAGAAAACATTTCTGTCCTATCCACTTCGCCAGCAAAACTCTAAACAACGCACAACAAAATTACACGATAACTGAGAAAGAGCTGCTTGCCGTAGTTTTCGCGTTCGACAAATTTCGGTCATACCTTGTTCTTTCTAAAACCGTTGTTTTTATCGATCACTCTGTGTTGAAATATCTGTTTGCTAAGCAAGATTCTAAACCGCGTCTCATCCGATGGATTTTACTACTCCAAGAATTTGATATTGAGATCAAATTCAAGAAAGGAGCAGATTATGTCGCGGCAGACCACTTGTCACGACTTGAGAATCTGAATCGGGAGGAACTAAGGGATGAAGATATCGATGATAACTTCCTTGATGAAACCCTCATGAATATCTCATCGAACGATGAGGAAGAAATTCCATGGTTCGCTCTGGTTGGAAAAATTCTCAGAAAAGGATTAATGTATGCCCAACGATGCAAGTTATTCTCAGAACTTAAGCATTATTCTGGGATGAACCGTATCTCTTCAAAATGTGCCCCGATGGGATGATTAGGAAATGTGTTTACGGTTCCAAAACTTAAAAGATCCTTGATGAATGTCATCATGGCCCTACAGGGGGACACTATGGTCCTTCCACCACTACCAAAAAAAATTTTGATGCTGGTTTTTATTGGCCGACAATTTTCAAAGAAGCTCATACTCTCATTCAAAACTGTGATGCTTGCCAACATTCTGGTAGCCTTTTACGAAGAGATGAGATGCCTCAAAACAACATCCAAGTCAGTGAGGAATTCCACCAACGCAAAGCATTTCCATGAAGAGTGCAGTAGCAAAAACTTGACCTGTCACCGACGTCAGTTGCTTATAAAACGGAATCAACGTCCATCTTTCAAACCACTGAGTTAAACTAACAACTCCTTCAGTACCCTTGAAATTAAGGGGTTGGCAAAAGATTCAAAAGGTCGCTGTAAGTGCACTCACAGATGCATCTCCTCTATCCTCTCCTCTATTCCAGAGTCAGGCTACATACGCCAGTTCCACTGTTTTTGGTTGCTGCATACCCAGCCAAAAGCTTTAGCAACGCCATTGGGCTATTTAGTGACTTAATGCGACATCAGTCATAGGTAAGGTGGGTAGTTTTTGTGGTGGTTCTCTTTGACGGCATTTTCTTCAAAATCACAAGAAAATATAATACATGTTAGATTTCATACAATTATAAACGCAACATGACATGTGCACAATAAATAAAATGAGATCACAACACATAACGAGATATGTAACCAAATTAAGATCAACATGACATAATACATCATCATCATATATAACTTTGAAAACATACATGATAGTTTTGTTACAGAATTGAAAAATACAAGTCCTACGGCCATGCTAGCTGGGAATAACCCATAATACTTAACATGCCATACAAGACAGCTAAATGATGACAAAAGATCCCTACAGCCTACTAGCTGGGAGTTACCCATAAAACTTAGCAGGTTATGCAGGATAGCTAACAAATGGTACAATACTAACAGCTACTACCAGCATCAGCTGGGTCGTTAGTGCGTGCAGGCTCCCTAGCCTCCAATGTCTGAATACGTCCAAGAGCTGCAGTCAACTAAGTATGAAGTGACAAAGTTTGAGCCATCAATGTCGCAGCTAGAGTCTCCAATGATCCACTACGAGCATCTTGTGTCTGAAAATAGTCCATGTGTTATGACCTAAGCTCGTATGCTAGGTAACTCAGCATGTACCGCCCTGTTACAGTCCATGGCCTATGACCATGTATGTCGGGCGTGCCTAGCCTCGCTCTCTAAAAGTATAGCTATGTGAAGATGATATCGCCTATCTCTGAACAACATGTTGAATCAGGCTCTCAGAAGAGCTTGATCATCCTGGGCGTCCTCAATATGAACATACATATCATGAGTATCCCGAGCAAGAGTAGCGGCAAGATCTGTCACTCTCTGGCTTAACTCTTTCAAAGTGGTCGGTGCTCTCCCCTCCATATCCCTAACCATGTCATCTGAAACATTTGTAATCCCATAGCCAACCTCTCTAGACATAGACGTCCAGGGGTGGCATCCATAGTATCAACAAAACCATAATCAGTAGCATGAGTAACATCTAATCCAGGTTGTCTAGCACACGCTTTGAACTCTCCCCCACCTTAAACAAGGACTGAAAAGTCCAACACAACCTCGTATTTGAGGCGGCACATCACCACAGTAATAACCTCCTAACTGCAACGGTCAGTAGCAAGGAATAACAAAGGTAATGAGGTGCGGTTAATGGTAGTGTGAGTGTCGCTCTTGATCGAATCATGGTTGCTCTGTAGCCCAGTAGTGCCTCAGAATAGGTAGGGCTAGTATGGGTTGGTGATGGTAAAGGTAATGGTGGTGAGGAAATCTGGGGGAGTGGAGATGATAGTAGAGTAAGTATAGATAGTGGTGGTGATGGGGGTGTAGGTGCAGAAAGCATACTCAGGCTAAGGGTACCTTCAAGCAGATGCTTTATCGATTAGGGGTCAACAGATATCCTAACCTTGCGAAGTCTAGTGATGTTTACAAGTGGTGTGGGTGAGACTCCGTCTGTCTCAAATGCCTCTTATCCTCAGCTGAGGAGACAGGGTCATCAATAGGTATGGTAGAAGTGTCGGCCGAAGCTAGATGCTCCTCTTCCTCCTCGTCACCATCCTCCTCCTCCTTAGAGGCCTCATCATCATCCTCATCATCAGCATCATCCTCATAAGACTCCTCCTCCTCCTTCTCATCTCCTCCGTCAGCAGGATAGTCAGCATGATCCTCCTCAAGGTCATCATGTGGATCCTCCTCAGGGTCCGAGTCAGCAATGTAGCCTGGTGATAGGGTTGTAGGTAAAGCATCTGCCCGATAGAGAGCTGTCCTCAATAGTACCCTCATCGGTCAGATGGGAACCAATACAATCGGGTACTTCTGGACTAGGTACATAATCTGGTGAAGGTGGGTGCTCAGGACCAGGCACGTAGTCCGGTGATGGTGGGTGCTCGGGTCCAGGCACGTAGTCAGGTGATGGTGGTGCCTGCTCAGGAAACTGCGACGCCTCCTTAGGTGCCTCTAGCTCATAGTCAGATACCCACTGGAATCTCAATGGCTCAAAATCAGAATATACCGACGTGTAGGTAACTGTCAAAGATGACATGACTGTTGTAATAATAAAATTAACTTATACAAGTATAATATATAATACATGTAATATAATATACGTTATATATAATATAAATCAGTATTAGATCATGTAAAGCTTCTAGTATAACCAACTAAATGCAAACAATAGTGTAATGTATTCCCCGTCTGAAAAACTTTGTATGATGCAATATTGAAAATGATTATAGTCAAAGCAAAAATTTGACTGGGTCCTCTATAACCTTGGCTCTGGATAACAATCTGTAACACCCCTAAATTGGGTCGCAGCGGAATAAGGGTCCGGGAGTGTTACTTCATAATACAACAGCACAAGATATGAGAACGACATCTATATGAGTCGTTTAAAAGATACATTTGATTAACTTGAAATGTTTGTTACAAAAGCTCAAGCTTAAATGTTCATTGATGTAGAAAACATAAAGATTTCTGAATACATAACAATATGGCCCAAAATATAATGCAGTAAATCTTTAGCATCATTTTGAAGTCAAAATGCACTAAAGATTTACTGCATTGTATTTTGGGACATTTTGTTATGTATCTAAATCTTTATGTTTTCACATCGATGAACAATTTAAGCTTGGAGCTTTTGTAACAAACATTTCAGTTAAACAAATGTATCTTTTAAACGACTCATATAGAGGTCATTCTTATATCTTGTGCTATTGTATTATGAAGTAACACTCCCGGACCCTTATTCCGCTGCGACCCAATTTGGGTGTTACATTTTTGAATAAAACTCTTCATGCATACTTTGCTCAAGAAGGGATTGAACACCAAACGTTAACTGCTCGAACACCTGAACAAAACGCGTTGTCGGAAAGATGGAACCTACTCTTGTTTGAGGTTGCTCGAACATGCTAAGCTCCGCTAAATTCATTTGTTTCTTTTGGGTTGGAAGCAATTGCAACAACATGTTTTACTCAAAACCGTTTACTCGTAATTCCTCGACATGAGAAAACTCCTTATCACATCATCAATGGCCGAAAACCGTCTGTAAAATTCTTTCACATTTTTGGCTCTTTATGTTATATCGTCAAAGATGGTGAGAATCTTGACAAGATGAAAGAAAAAGGTGATGCAGGGATAATTTTTTTTTGGTATTCTACTCAGTCAAAGAGCTTATCGGTATAAGACAAAGAAACAAATAGTAATAGTCGAAAACATTCATGTTAACTTTGACGAATTGCCTCAGACAACGTCAGATCATGTCAGTTCTGATCCCGTTCCACAATGTCCGACGACGGCACTTGAACAAGACAGTTTAAGTCCCGGTCCCTAAAGTCAAGAAAATGTGCTGAGATAGTAACAACGTCAAATGAGCTGGATTTTCTATTTAGTCTGATGTTCGATAAATTTACTCAATGAACTAAAAAATAAACTCCAGTTGTGGGCAAAGTCTTCGTTGTACCTGCAAGCTGATGCACATGATACAAACGTCAACAACACAACACCACTTCAATACTTTAACTACCGGTGTTGCAGATATACCATCCATAGAACATTCAAACAACCCCTGAAACTAACAAACAAGCACCAACTCAGTCACTTCTACTAAGAACATTAATCAAGCAGAAACTCAAAAAGAAAATGCACAAGTTGACGAAGACGAATTCATCAACATCTTTAGTACATTGGTACAAGAACAAGGGGAGACATCTTCTTGATATGTTGACTCGTTAAACATGCATACATTCTATCAACGACATCCTTCAAAACATCGTTGGACAAAAGAACATCTGTTAGAACAAGTCAATGGAAATCCTTCTCAGTCAATTAGAACAAGACGTCAACTAGAAACAGATGGCGAGATGTGTATGTTCGCACTTACCGTGAGTCGAACCGAACCAAAGAACATCAAAGAAGCCATGGCTGATTCTGCATGGATTGAAGCGATGCAGGAAATTCACCAGTTGAACCCAAGATGTAGGGGTATCATAAGTCGACCCAACCCGAACCTGACAACCATTAATTCGGGGCGGGTCACTCGGGTCAATAATCTTATTCGGGTCAACCCGACTAACCCGAGTTCTAAATAGGGTCGGGTTCGGGTTAAAATGTTTTGGCTAACTCGGGTTCGGGTCAACCCGATTGACCCGAATAAAGATTTTTTTATTTTTTTAATATAAATTTATAGATTTTCTATATAAAAGAGTAAAAAAAATAATTTTTTTGTCATTTTACTCAAATTCGGGTTGACCCTACCCGAATTAACCCGAACTCGAGTTGACCCAACCCGAATTGACCCAAACTTGAGTAACCTGAGTTCAAATAGGGTCGGGTTCGGGTATATAATTTTTGAGCTTTGACCCGAATTAACCCTACCCGATTGACCCGAACCCGGCCGACCCGACCTGATTCACACCCCTAACTAATGTAGGGGACGAGTCGACAGTCCCCATTATGTAAAAATGTGATTACAAGAAGTGGCTCTGGAAAGAAACCAACGTGATGAAGAGAATACTGTAATTCGCATACAAAGCCGTCTTGTAGCGTAAGGATACAAGCCTACAGGAGAATCGACTTCGAAGTGTCATTGGCTCCAGTTGCTCAATCGGAAGTTGTACAGTTATGCTTGCGATGCGCACATAAATCATTCCCATATACCAGATGGCACCGCCAAGAAACATTATCGTAATGACCATGAAGGAAGAAGTGTACGTCAATCAGCCAGATGGATTCGTAGACCCACATCATCCTAACAAAGTCTACCGTCTCAAAAAGGCATTATATAGACTCAAACAAGCTCCAAGAGCATGGTATGATAAACTCTCTAACTTCTTGGTATCTAAAGAATTTTTAAAAAAGGTTCTATGATCCAACTATGTTCATTACTAACAAAGAGGAAGACATATTGCTGTGCAATTTACGTCGATGACAGTTATTTGGGTTCTACGAACCCCAAAACTTTCTAAAAAGTTTGAAAAACTAATGCACAACAAGTTTGAAATGTCTATGATGGGGGAGCTAAAATTCTTCTTAGGAATTCAGATCCACTAATCCCCACGTGGTATCTTTATAAACCAAGCTAAGTATGCTCAAGAGATACATAAAAAGCATGGTATGACCTCATGTGATAGCGTTGGTACTCCAATGGCTACTAAACCCCTAGATGCTGACTTGAGTGGAACTCCTGTTGACCAAACAAAATACGTAGCAGGTCTGGGGCACTCATGACTTAACCGCAGGTAGACCATATATTGTACAGGCAACCATGTTATTGTGGCCGGTATCAAGCGAGACCAGACTAAAAAGCACCACAAGGAGGCGTTAACGGATCTTTCAATACCTGAAGAATACCATTAATATGGACCTGTATTTTATACGGACACCGGTTCGAACGAACTGCTTTGTTTTATATTGATCACGGGCTGTCTCGATTCACGTAAGAGCACATCTGGCAGAATACAATTTTTAAGTGGTGATTAGCTAGTCAGATGGTCGTCAAAGAAGCAGGATTGCACTTCCATGTCTTTAGCAGAAGCCTGAGTAAATGTGTCTTTATTCAGCGTGTTGCCTCAAGTCTATGGTTTGAAACTCAGCTCACTGATTATGGCTTACCTTTTGATAAAATACTCTGTATTGTGATTCTAAGGCTCCATCACCATCTCGTTCAATCCAGTCCAGCCTTCCGTACCAAGCACATTGATGTCATATATCACTTCATAAAGGAACATGTTGAAAAAGGTATAGTTGAATTATTCTTTGTCGAAACTGAATACCATTAGCTGACATGTTTACTAAAGCTTTACCCAAAGATAGGTTTAAGTATCTCATCAGACGACTTCGTATGAAGATGTTTTTTGACTTCCAGATGAACTAGAGGTTCTGGCAAACGAACCTGCTTGATCCATCAAACATTGAACTTGTAAATATTTTTGATTTTTCTCTTTATTTTGGTTTATAAATATTTTTTGAAAAACAAAATACAAAAATATAAAACCAACAAAAAGAAAATACAAAAATAGAAAATGTTTAAAAACAAAATACAAAATCGAAAAATTTCAAAAATACCAAAAAGAATCTTCTCGACATGTCTCTTGGAATCGATAACATTTACGTACCTAGAAATGTCGATTAACATTGACACGGGTGTGTAAATGAAGTTCGAGCAAGAGTTCAAACGTTTCAAAACATGTCATTTCCAAATTTTCTATATGACTTATGTGCAAATCAGTACATAACTCGGACCTCAATGTAAGGAAAGTGTATCTTTAAAGATAACTTATCTTGTCAACGAGAAAGTTAATTTTCTCGGTCTTGGGCTTCTATACAAAACATTCAAAAGTTTTGAGCTCATGACAATGGCTTGCAGTTACCTCAGACTGTAACCCAGACACGAATGTAATAGGGACGTGTACGCTTCCGTGTGCTTACTCTAAAAATGGAAGAGAAGTCTTCTATCAGGTTTTCAAAATCGTTGACCCATAATTTTCAAGAACTTTCATTCAAATTGTTTAAAATATAATTTGTTGTATCTTATCCTAATGACGTAATATTTATTAAAGATTGTTGTTCAACACTCCATTTCTCAAGATCTTTAATAATTGGTACAATATTCAATGTTTATAAGTGGTACGATTGGTAAAATAATGCTCAAAAATGTCATCTTAACAAGTAAATCAATTTTTGAGAGGGAGCTTTTAACACAAAGCCTTTTAATGTATTTTGGGTACATCTCATAAATGTTAATTTTATGTATCCAAAAACATTTCATGAAATTAAAATGTGGAAATTATAATGTCAATTAATAATATACATTGTT
Source organism: Tanacetum coccineum (assembly GCA_026074375.1). Classification (NCBI taxonomy): domain Eukaryota; kingdom Viridiplantae; phylum Streptophyta; class Magnoliopsida; order Asterales; family Asteraceae; genus Tanacetum; species Tanacetum coccineum. Next base: position 23,995 of record BQNB010058744.1, read on the forward strand.
CACTAAGGCATCTCACTCCGTCTTCAACATATTTGTGGTTCATATCATTTCTTCTTGTAATGTCAAGTTTTAAAAATTAGTGTTATCCCACATACGGTAATTTCAGGGGACTATCCGAGAAAACTGTATCATGCCACATCGTGGTATAAGTTTTCTTCCTAATGTAATATTTCATGTCATAAATTTTAATCAATTGGTATTTCAAATACTAAGAGATTTATTCTTTTAAAATAAGAGGAGAAAATGAGATCTAGGAAAAATACATAATCTTTAAGACTCTAAGGGCAACTCTTTCTTCATGTGTGAAACCCATTTCGAATCTAAATCTGCCACATGTGTAAGGGAGTAATTGAAAATAACCAAAGTCATAAAAGGTTTTATGGTTTCTATCGATATACCCAACAACCAATTAACTCATGACGTCGATGAAGTCACAGAGATACACACGTTATCTATTGACATCTCACTCTGTGATTGTTAATATTGAATAGGTGGCAGTCAGCTCCAGCCTCCGAGTACTAAAATCAAGTGCACCAAATACGAGTCCTAGAGCCAGAAGAGATCATCATTATAAATCTCATTCCATTAATAAACCTTGTTTGTTCAACCCTAAAACAACATTTGTAATGCAAAGAGGCGCGTACCATTTATCCTTGAATCGTTTACCAGAACATTCATGAGTGATACTCTTTAGTATTCACAGTGACGAATAGAAATCCTTCTAGAGTCAACCTCAAACAGCTCTGCGGTAGGTGACTTACAAGATTCTATATGAATCAAGCTTGTGCCATCTGGATATCGATTTGGTCGAGTATATGAATTGACGACTTAAATCAGGAAAGATAGTAACTGTCTGATTCACTCTTACCGAGTGTTGGCTGCTTTGAGACCTTCGGTAACGTTAATGGGCTAGTACAGTCTGTGAAACCATCAAGAAGATTCATATGCATCCTATCTGATCGACCTCAGTATTTATACTAATTAACGGTGGTTATTGCAACCTTATTCCGACAAGTGACAAAGCCACTTCCATCCATAGCTCTGTTGTTTTAACACTAACCTTTAAAATGCAGGTTTATACGTCGGTGTTGCAAATCTATACTAGCAAGCGGATTCATTGACACATCTCTTACTCCAGCTTTCAAAGTCAATTTATTTAGCATCAAGATTGTTGTGATACTATACTACCTCATCAATCAAGAGCTTTCAAAGTCAAATAAAAGAATAGTCATTGGGAAAGAATTATTAGCCTTTTTATATAATCAAATAAATGCCCTCATATGAGTATGTTGGTCAAGAACACAAAATGATCAAGAAAGTCAAATCAAGAATGAATTCACGTCAAGAAGAAGGCCAAGATTAAAGATCTCAAGAACTCAAAGTCAAAAGACATAGGCTCAAGATCAAGATCACATAAACGACCCCGAAAGAATGTTATTGGTCGTCTGAAGTATGAATGAACAAAACCATTACAAACAAGAAAAGACAAAAACAATACAAAAAGACAAGCTCAAAAGTCAATCTCACAACAGTGAAGATAAAGTCAAACCAAGATAACCTCCATCAAGAACGTCAACATTGGAGTGATCAAAGAAGACCTCAACATTGGGGGAGATTGTTAGCCTTATTTTTATATAAGTCAAACAAGAATGTTATCAGTTATCTTAGTCGTAATTGGTCTTGTTAAGTAATAGGCTAGTCGGGATTAACGGGCTTGGACTTTAAGCTAATATTGTCCGTGTTTCAGGCTCAAAGCCTAAGACAAGCCAAGCCCGGCCCAAGATAGAAGCCCATACGCCTAGATGAAGGCTTAAGGTATAAATAGGACCATCTTCACACATGGAGATGGTGTTAGTTACATTTGCTTCCTTGTATGTGTGTGTAACTCACCAAACTCTCTCCTTCCTAATCTAATATTCTTCCATCTTCTTTCTACTTTTCTTCTTACTTATTTCATGCTTATTATGGGTATTGGTTAGCTTATTGTTGCGTTTGGATTAAGTATTTAGGATAACAATTATGTTATGCATTATTAAAAGATAATAAGCTATCTCGAATATCTACATACCTTATGGATTGATAGTTTATATGTGCCAAATAAGTTTCTTTTTAAATAAAGCATGATTTAATGGTTTACCTGTGAAATCCTCATGTAGAGATGGCAATTATGACCCATTTACTAATCATGGATCAAACGGGGGACATGTGTTTAATTTCAAATAGTCGAATTTTTGAGAGTTTCTCCTTTTTTCGCACATAAACTTTCATATCATTTTATGTAACAAAAATTCAATTCTTTTTATAACCTAAAGTGTTGTACATTGGATGTGAACTGAAAATTAACATCATGGCATTCAAAATAACACACCTCGGATAATTATCTTATAGAATGTAGCAACTATACTCCCTGTTTTAAGTTGACAACAAAGCTCATACGTTGTAATTGTTATAAGCCTTCTTGAATCATATGCTGTGCACGCTTTAAAATGTATCAAGGTAATGTAAGAATAGTTATATACTTCTCAGTTGGTATCTTTGCTCAATTAAACTTATCCTTTATGTCAATAATATTTGTGGTAAAAGATCTTAAAAATGGCTAGATTGGACTAAATTATACATTAGAGGAATTTCTCCCCACCTTCTGGAAACAAACACAAGCTGTTCAATAGTATAATGTATAGTTTATGAAATCTTATATTTCCATGATACTTCCCTTAATTGAGAGGGCCTATCAATTTATCGAAATTTCTTAAGCGCGTAGGTAAAATATGCTTGGCCTAAGACTCTAAAAAAAATTTATAAAATCTAAAAAAAAAACAAATCTATTGCAAAAATGGAAAAGTTAGAGTTGGTTGTCTACTTATGTTATTTTTTTAACTTATAATGGTCTCATATGCATTCGTTTTCCAGATGGCACCTAAAAGAAGGTAAAGAATCGAAACCGAGACAAAAAAGTGCCAGCTGACGAGATCAAAATTGCCAAAAAGATCGGAGGTTAAAGGCTTATGTGAATTGAGGTAAGGAAAGATGAAAGCATGGCTGCTCTAAAATGAATAATCTAACAAGGAGATGAGTTGCCGCCCAGAGCCACGCTAATGAGGCGCGTTCAAGTGAAAGCTAGGTTATTCAGCTGCTAAGAAAACGAGAAGAACCACTACAACCAGCGTACCTCATGTGTAAAGTAAAAGTAAAAATTGGATTTTATCGTAAGAAATGCTAATCCGCTAATTTTGAGAGCCGTTAAGCGGATATGATGGATTTCAGAAAATTCATAGTTTTTGTAAGTCGCTAGGTAAGCCTTACAAACTTAATAATATTGTTTTGTCTATATGAGGCTTTGGATGCTTTACATTTAGTGTTGATTGAACGTCAAACGACAACACCATGGGTTTTCTAGGAATTTACGAAATGCAAACATTGAATGGGAAAACAAGTACATGTTAATACAAATTGATTTTATTTGTCATTATAAATAATAAAGAAATGATTCACCAGAAGCTTGCATTACATCAAATAGGTTTGATTTTTATAGACAATATAAACTTTTTTTCCAGTCATATATTTATTGAGGTCCTAACGTGGCTTCACAGATAGAAACTAATGTTTATGATAAATTGATAAGCAAGAAAAGAAGCAATACTTTGGGTTTTCAACATCGTAAAGACAATAGTTTTATTAAAATCCCTTAGAAAACATATGCAAAGGAATTCAGTCTAAAGAATTATACAGAGCATAGCATTAACGAAGCGATTCTGTGTCTATGAGGACCTATATATGTATGCTGTAAATAATAGTATTAGGTTATCGTAGTTGAGTGTTGCAGATAAAATAGTGTTATATGTCATATTTGCATAGTAATAATCATACTAAAGTGTTAGAATAGATGAGAGGAGTAAGAGTATTTTTTCATCAGTTTAAAGTTTTCATTCCAAAGGGAAAATAGAATTTGGAGGAAGAAGTGAAATTTACAAAATATAAAGACTCGTATAAATACCTACCTTCTAGATGAGTAGTTATACATATTGTTGTTCCTAATCTAATTCCTAACTTTGTTAAACATTGTTCCACTATACTAACTCTTAACCAAGATAGACTTATTACATTCTAAATTACTATAAAACTATAAAACTAAACAAAACTCTACAAAGACCAATTCATAATAGTAATAAACTTTTCTAAACGCTAACAAACTCCCCCTAAGGGTGATTAAATACAGACCTTCATCGCGGTAGAATTGGTCTTCCATTCACAAAAGATTCCTTCTTCTCATTTGCTTTTTGATAACCAAAATATCTTTTCGCCATGTTTCTCCCCCTTCAGGAGGATCAACATCCGTATGATGTTCATTGTGATATGCAAAAAGTTATTGCTTTTCAAACTTGGCTTTCAAAATTTCCCATAATTCTGGATCAGCTGCTTGATCTGAGTTTTGACTACATATCAAATATAACCGTTTGTTTGAAGATACCATTGATTTCTAACAGTTGATGAACTTGTTGTTGGATAAAGATTAAGAGTTGTATTCCTGCATGTGCTTTCAAACAGTTCTTAATCATTTTTGGTGCATGAGTGGCAAATTCTTTAGAGATCATTTCCTTTGCGTTGGATAGGATCAACGTCACGAACCTTTTAGACTGCAAGATTAACCATACGAAGGTATCACCTGTTGATCATTCATTAGCTTTGCAAAGGTATTCAGGTACAAGATGTTGCAATGCATTCAAGAACTTCACGAATCTTGCTCACACAGAACTCATGAGTTATAAATATTATTTTTGACATGGGACGAATTTGACCACGCGTACCTCTACACACTGGCATCAATACTTCCTAGAAAGAATCTTCATCTTGTTATGAAACAGAAAAACCTTTTCTTGCGTTTAGGTATGGACGAATCTGTGGATAGGTCCCGTTTTTAGGTGATACAGTTGTTGTAATTCCTTAGAAAATGTTTATCAAATGATAAATCTATCCTAAAGAGGATCTATTTGGTGTGGGAAATTGATTGTATACCTTCTTTCATATTCCTAAACTTCATACTACCCGACGCACCCTCGTCATTATCTTTCTCTTTAACAACCTCATCCGTCTTCTCAACATCATCATTTGTCTCTTCCTTCTCAATTTCTTCATCATCATTATTAACATTTTCCGGATGTTCCTTATGACTCCCGGGCTCTATCCTAGTACTGAAATCATCAACGTCTTCATTAATCATGGAATCAGCAAATTCACTCACAAATGATTCTTCATCTTCGTCACATTCAATTAACTTTTCAGTCTCATCCTCATCTAGCTTCTCTGGTACTTTAGCAATATTTTCTTGAGCTTCAGCAGCTAAAGTAGTTTTGTGTAATGTGAAACTTATAATGGTTGCTTCAGCCACTTCATCCCTCTCTCGATCATCACCTGGAGGTGGAATTAGAGTTGTGCTTTGTTTCTTCTTTTTGATGGTTATTTTGTGTGATTTTCTTGATGAGCTTGATTCTCCAGTAGTTTGCTTCCTCTTCTTCCCCTGAGGACTAGCAGCAGTAAGGATAGGTGTCATGTGGGCTTTAGGTGTAGTTCTATGTGTTCCTTGGGTAGAACAACCGGCTGCGGTTGATTCATTGGAATAGCTACATTCATAAACACCTTCTCATACTCCTTTAAATCATCAGTGGCACGGATTTCCTCTGTCAGAAATTCATTTGGAATCAGCATCCTTCGTACAAGCAGATTCCCAGTAGTATCACTAACCAATGGAATATTATCCTTGATGGAATGATAATCCTCATTAATCTTTTGTGGAATGTTTGGGAATTTCTTCATCAAATCATCAATTATGAGCTTGATGAATCGAGGATACCGGATGGCTTCCTTATTCTGAAAGACATTGTTCATGAAATCCCACCATAGAAGAGCAGCATAATCTACATTTGTTCAGTTGATCACAGCATGAAACAATTGAAGAATGTTGATCTTTGTCTGATCATGTCTAGATGATCATAATAGTAGTTAGCAACGGTTTGAACCCATTGAACGTTGTTTTTTGCCATGGTGAGCTAAATTCTTCCGTGTAAATGCAACTCACTTCTTATCACCACACCCTTGATAGCCAACCCTGTTCATGAAAGCTTCAATAGTCTGGATGATGACTGGTGCGACAAATGGATTTTTTAGAGTTCCCACTAGCAAATGAAGAGTGTCTCTAAAACTATCCACATTATAGGTAAAGTTCTCAGTATCCAGCATGAACTTGATCGTGTCTTCAGTATTAGGCACTTTGCTAATTGTCCTTCAGAATTGTTATAGATACACAACAGGGACATCAGCAATAGCAGTTAGAGCATAGCTTAATGGATGATCAAGTAAGATTTTCCTAACGATCTTGCATTCAAGAGAACATGAAATATTCTGAAGCACCGCATATATGTTGCATCTCCCAATGGTATGGTATCTTAGGACAAGCTGAGCAGCTGGAATTACTTGTTAAGCCATGTGGAATATTGTATAATGACATGAAGTGATTAGTGAAATGAGATAAAGTTTATGTAATACACATTTATATAATATTTTTGTCTCTTTCCACTCTGTTTGTTTTTATATGCTCTGGCAATTCTTTTTTTGAGCATACTCTGATCATTTTCTTTCTCACGTGCTAATTCTTGCTTTTTCGGGCACATGTCATACGCTTTATTCGTCTTTTTCTTTTAATCTCATTTTGTATGCTCTGGCATTTCTTTTTCGAGTATACTTTGATTTGCTTTTTCGCGTATGGATTTCATCTCTCTTTCTATTTTGAATTTCCTCACCAAAAAGCATTTGCAAAATGATACTCTTTCAAGAATAATAAAGATATACTCTGATTTTGAAAATACCAATTTGGCAAAAACACAAATTTGTGACAACCATTTTAATAAATCTAAGAGTATAACTTTATATTCTCATAAAAAACTTGTTTAGTAAAAGAGTACCACTTTCTGACACAAAAACATAACTTTTGGATAGAAATTGAGACAACATTTTGAAAATCGTAAGTTTTCTAAAGATGTTTAAAAACTATGATTATACAACCACACTAATGTAACAACAATTGGATGGTCACTAAGTCACTCACTCCTCATTCTGTTCATTACAAAAAACGGTCAAAACCGGACATGACTTAGACCATTTACCCAACTGAGTACAATAGATAGTCATAAACCATTTTGAATTTGTTTTTGAAACAATCTTTTCAAAACTTTTAACTTTTTCCTTTGTTGTTACATGAGAAACTTATGATCACAGACAATTAAATCACCATGTACATTCATTCTCTTTCATACTCTTTTCTTATCATTTGAATCATTGATCACCTGAATGAAAATTTTAGTTATACAAAATATATACTTGAATACGATATCTAGATGGTCAGTAGATTGCTCAATCCTCATCCTGTTAATTTCAGGAAACGGTCGAAACCGGACACAATCTTCACCATTTGATCCATTATGCAGCATCAACACCAATTGTTCTCTTATGAGAGTTCCACCAAGTCAAAGCATTGTCTTGTAGTGTGCATGTAGCATATTTTGTGGAGTTTGTTAAGACCTTTTAAATCGTTATTAAGACTCAGATTGTTTAGATCTAATATCTAGGATAAACAATAACAATATTAACAATTATGCAACGGAATATAATGAAGACAATTGTTATTGAACAAGGTTTTTCATTCAAACGTTTCCTCTTTCCCCAAACAAAATCTTGGGGCTACACCAACTAACTATCTAACTATGGTGTACACACACACCTTTTACTATTTGACTCTCACAGTCGACTTTGCTATTTGTAAAACCTATGTCTGTGATCTCTTTATATAGGGAGAGATCATGACTTACAAAGGAAGCAAATTAATATGATAAGGAAACTATTTAAACTAATTAAATACTTTCCTAATATGATAAGGAAACTATTTAAACTAATTAAATACTTTCCTAATCTTAATCTTGTAAACTTTGACCAAATCTTCATAATTCTCCACCAGCTTGTAGAATTCTGATCTGCTAGATTTAGTCCTTATGTTTCATTCTTTTATTTATTTTGTCTCATCAAATCTAGAATCCCAACAATCTTCCCCTATTTGATGATGACAAAACAAACAAAGTCGTGTACGAACTTCATCATAAAGCCAAAGCTTCCCCTGAAGTTGAGATGTAATCATCTCCCTGAATGAAACAAAACTTCCTTGTAAACTGCTAACTGCTTCCCCTTAACTTAAGATCTTCCCCTTAAGTTAAACTCTCCATGTCATGCCACCACCACAGGATCTATAAGTTGCTCTTCATATAATCATCTTCCCCTTTTTGTCTTCATTCAATAGGGGACTGTATGCAACTTTGATCTTCACAACCACACATCATATATCAAGACTTTTAATCCAAGCTTTCCACTGACTCAAATTACCCTCCATGAAGTTCAACACAAATAATGAACTCAAGCAGTAGAAAGTGTAAACTAGCAGTATTAACAATGACTAGCAGTAGTAATGACCTTCCCCTCAAGTGGTGCATGTAGATGGTTAAACATTTTAACAATAAGCTTCCCCTGAAACCAATATGTTTACCATCTCATGAATCTCGAACTCTGTAGGCTCTATGTAGTGATCACTGATGAAGAAAATAGAGTATAACTTTGATGAAGAAGTTGAATTTCCCAAACTTATGTCTTATATCTTGTTTATCCACGTGACGTCGAACTTATAAATAAATCTGTGAAATATAAGTAGACCGCAACCTCTTGACAAAATCCTCATCTTCTATGAGACACATACTAAGTGATAGCAAATGTGAGCATTGAGCACCATAAGAAAAACTACACACCTTTGCTAGATTTGTCAAGTCTTCGTCAACACCATTTAAGCATGAACAAGTTATCTTTACAGCCAACCACAACTTTAAGATATGATAAGAACATGCATCTGTGAAACTCAACTACAACATCAAATAAGCAATATTCAATTGTCTTCATAATCACATCTTCAAATAATCCCAAAATGAGCCATAAATAATTAAGAATAAACTGTTGTTAAAAACAGTTCTATCCGAGATCCAAACGCCATGTGTTGTCCGATATCGAATAAAACTAGCAGTATTAACTGCTTATCTCGGACAACATTAGCAGTACAAACACTTTTCTCGAACGCCACTAGCAGTATTACCATACTTGAACAACATTAAAAACCTCGAACAGTATTAAAATCATAACGGCAGCAGCATTAACTTGTATTCTCTTAGCAGCATAAACATAAAACTGTTAATAACTGGTCTTATCATATCCACGTCCAAACATTTGTGCCATACTCTGTCTCTATTCCTATGTAAATAATTAGTTAGTCCACATCACTAACATTATAAAACAATCGGCCCATATCAATAGAGAATCAAGCCCAAAATTTTGGAGAGTTAAACTCAGGCCACATGTAATTTCGTGTATACCTAGAGGCTGGCCCAATAAAACTTTTCATTGAATAATTTCCAGCCAATTTCACACGAGAAGTCAATTATCAAGTGAGATATACGTTTTGGCCTGCTACAAAAAAATTAACTAACGAACGTGCCTTATGTGGAATTGAAACAACAAACCATGTGAAAGAAAACATTTAACATCTCTCTAACCAACTGCGCTATGAAGCCTGTTGTGTAATTCTTCAGGTTAAGTTAATACTTATTCCTTTCTTCATTGATTAGCAATCACATTATCAGTCAACAAAACCGTCGCAAAAAATGGTTCTACTTCCTCCATTTATTTTTTGTATTAGCGACACTTTTTTGTTGCTACATTGTCGCATATCTGTCACAGTTTGAAGTACTCCTTACTCTATAAACCTTTTATGTGCTTTATTCTGTCACCATTCTGTTACAATGCTGTCGCTATACCTTGGCAGTACAAAAATAAAGGTAGCAGTACTAACTATTTTCAAACAGTACTAACCTTTATAACCAAGCAACCAAGCAATATTAACGAACAAGTAGCATAAAATTAGATACCTTAAAGTTCAAATTTAGAGCAATTCAAAATCTTGTGGTCATTTTTTCTGTCCAAAACAAAGACAAGTAACATGACGATGTGCTGCTTCTTCTGTTCGAGCCACACAACAAACCCATTCAATCCTTGCTCCACACCACGATAGGCTTAAAAAAAACCCTTCAAAACTTGTGACGACATCCGTTTTGTAAGACCCTTCTTCATGTACATTGTCGCCAGAAACTCTCAATCTAACATTCCAAGTAGACGGCAAAGAAACTTAAGATCTTAGAGTTTTGGCTTCATGTGTTAAGGAAGCCAAACTTAAACCGATATATACTACATCGATTTTTCCATGCAGCAAATTTTGACTCCAGGTTATTAAAAACCCTAAAGAGTTATTAATGATTTGTGTCAACACAAAATACCAAATCAATCTTTGAATAAAAGGGTTCATGCTTTTGCAAAATTGGGGTTTGTGAAAACATAGTTTTACAAATTCGATTTAACCAAAGAACCACAGTCTGAACCTTCTTTTTTTCATTAAGCGTCAAGAAATACCTTGTAGAATCTAGATATCACGAGGGCCACCAGGCTGTGATACCACTTGTTGAGATTCGTTTAGCCCATCTAGGATTATAATATCAATGATTGATAAGACGCAGCAGGAATAATAAAGAAAACACAATCAAAGTATGCCAAGGTTTTTTCATTGACCGATTTTCCCTATTACCCCAACTATAACTTGGGGGTACACCAACTATTATGGTGTACTATTACGGACTTTAATCAGTCGATATGCTATCTTGATAACTAACTATGGTGTAACACACAAACACCTTTTTCTACTCGACTCTCTTCTGTCGAATTATTTCTTTATGCGATGGATATCTAAAACTATGTCATATGATCTCTTTATTAGGGAGAGATCATGACTTACAAAGGATGTTATTCAATAGACAAAGGAAACATTTAATCACATTAATTCAAAGTTTATTTTGTTTCCTAATCAATATCTTTTACATTCTTTGACCAAATCCGTCATAATTCTCCCCAGCATATTGAGTTTGTTAATGACGACTTTGATCTTTTGTTAATTTCTTTTATTCATTTTTGTCTCATCAAATCATTGAATACCAAACGTAATTTGTAATATTTTGATTTAATTATTAAAATATATTAAATTATAATAAGACTTGATGTTAATTAAAGCCGACCATTTTTCGTTATCATTCGTCGATCGAAACACTAAAAAAATAACTTATGTTATATATTTAACATAATTTATCATCCACTAGCTTTTGAAGAAACTTAAAAAGATAAAATCTTATCATTTAAACTATAACGTATCACGTTACTAGGGAATTTCATGTGAGAGGATTTCATTTGGGTAGACGTTTTGACGAGTTGCTGGATTTACGATTTAAAGTGTCTTAGCTCCTCAAACGTTTACTACATGACCTCTGGATTATGATAGCCCGAACAGTGATACGATGTTTTCACAAACTAATAAACCAAAATCATTTACGTTAAAATTTATGAAATAAAGTTTTGAAACAATCAAACTAAGACTTGACATATTACACAGGTTGTGTGACGAGGCTGTTTACTTTCATTTGAATTAAATTTCAAATCAATCAACTACCTTATCAAGGTAAGTTCATAGTCTCACCTTTACATGTTTTCTAAACTCCGTGGGGAGATACATGCTATAAACCATGAATACAAGTATTTTAAAACGGTATGCGCTATCCTGTTATATTATTGCCTAAGTACCTTCATTTTCCATAAGGCCCTACTATCATGAACCGTTAATTACTTGTAACCGAACGTACTGGTTGAGCAAGAACGAATTCCGTGAATAGATCTATTAGGACTGGACTTCCTCGTCCGGGTAGATAACAACGCACTACCATACGGGCGCATTTCATTTAAGGAACTCTGGGTGTTTGGCAAAGCATCCGCTGGGGCAATAACTTGTGAATATCTTAAGGTTTCGGTGTCATGAGCTTAGTGCAATAATACAATATTATTTACCATGATAATTGTATTCGTTGCAATTATTACTATTACATTAACTTGTATTCAATTATTATATTTCAAACCTATGAATTTCACTCAACCTTTATGTTGACCTTTTTAGCATGTTTATCTCAGGTAATTGAGCAACCTATGGCACAGAGTGGCATTGAACTTAAGGACTTTCAAATATGTTATCATTCAACTTTTATGTTTTCAATGTACTTTGGGACCTCTTTTGTATATATCTCTGATATAATTATGAATGATAACTAAATTTTCAAATGTCTCTTTTGAGACGTTTTCTTTGATTATGACTTGTTGATATCTTGAGTAATACCCTAAATTAGCTTCCGCTGCTATATGTCAAATAAGGGGGTGTTACAGATTGGTATCAAGAGCCGTGGTTATAGAGAACAAGGTTAAAACCTAAACTATAACCAGTTTCCATTCAAGAAAGTCCTCCGTGCCACTGCATTTCTCGTATTGTATGTAAAGATACATATCTATTATATAAATAACTTATGTTATTTTCCACTGGGTTGTTACAGAGTGATGTCTTCATCCATTCACCCTATTACTATCCAATCTGATTCCAATGTTCAGGATGCTTTTTCCTCTACAAATACTCCTGACTATACCCCGGCTTCACCGGACTATTCCCCAGCCTCACCGGGAAACACCTCTTCTGACCCTTCAGAGGATTTATCTAAGGATCTTTCAGCCTCACTAACCATCTCACCTTTCCACGATGATCCGTATATGAAGGTTATGCAAGCATATAATGCTACTAGTAATGAATTACCTATTCCATCACCACGAGCTCCCATTACTCCATCAACCGTTTTGCCTATACCTCTAGTGTTACCATCATCACCACTATTTGATCCCAGAGATTTCTTTCTTCCCGAGGAGATTTTGCCACCTCAGAAACGAGCCCGTTTCCTATCATCCTCCTCTACTGATTCTTCTGCCCCACCTCAGGTATTTGAGACTAGAGAGAGTTCTCATGTGACGCGTCTGGAGCGCCATGAGGAACAGATCGATGCTATTCTGAATCACTTAGATGAGCTTCCTTTTGAGCGCATTGAGCACATGGAAGATAAGATAGAAGGTCTTGGTAATGGTCGAGTAATCATACAGCGAGATTTTGACCAACTAGAAACCGAACTTCAAGAAGCCCGTACCCAAATTTTTAGATTTCAGAGAGAGCAAGTAAGGCATGACGACGAGATTGTTCTTGCTCGCGTCAGGATTTCTACTCTAGAGATGCTCATCGAGGATATCCAGATTCGCCACTGATCAGATATGAAGAGTCTTCTGGACACGATCCATAAGCTCAAGAACCACAAGGGAGGACCCCTAGACTACTAGACTAGATCCTTGTCATTTACAGCTTTTGTTTAGAATCCAACCACGGGATGTGTGGCATAAATAACGACACTTATCAAATTTTGGTTATGTAAAATATGTAGACAAGTTGTTTATGACATAATGAAGTTGTGATTCCATTATACCTCACTGTTTCATGATACCGATTTAAAATGTCAACATAAAGTTGATGAGTTCATAGGTTTAAGCAAAGTATTTACGAGGACCAAAAAAGTTTAGTGACTACTGTTTCACTAACCGTATC